>PNEQ01030593.1:13996-36620 GCA_003012365.1 Medauroidea extradentata | reverse complement strand
CTTGAAATCTTTTGTTGAAAACTCTTCGAACCGGTCGGCAATTTCCAGTGCATTGTGTGACCAGGGAATAACTTGGCACTTCAACCCCCCTGGTGCACCCCATTTTGGTGGACTTTGGGAGGCTGGGGTTAAGTCAGTCAAGACCCACTTAGCCAAGGTCATAGGCAGCCAGATATTGACATACGAAGAGTTTTATACTATGCTCACACAGATTGAAGCAGTCCTGAACTCACGGCCACTGACCCCATTGTCCACAGATCCAAGCGATCTTGCTGCCTTAACACCCAGTCACTTTCTAACCTTTGGACCAGCAAACCGTCTACCCGAAGAAGACCTGACAGCAGTGCCTCTCAATCGTTTGTCTAGATGGCAGGTCTTACAACAAGCTCATCAGTGTTTTTGGCGCAGATGGCATACTGACTATTTGCACCAGCTGCAAGTGCATGCTAAATGGCATACAAACACAGCAAACATCGAGCCAGATACCATGGTGTTAATCCGAGATTCCAACCTACCTCCCCTTCGTTGGAAACTGGGCAGAGTTGTTCGTACCTTCCCAGGTGAAGATGGTGTAGTTCGCGTGGCTCAGATACGTACAAGTCAAGGACTGGTAACTAGACCAGTTGCCAAGTTGTCCCCTTTGCCCCAAAACTGAGTTAGAAATAAGCTTTTTCTGGTGGGCGGGATGTTGGGACCTGTCAGCTTTGTACTTAGGTTGTTGTTGTTATTTGTGAACTGAACTTTATTGACTGTCTCTTGTGTGACTCTTACCCGGAACTTAGCTTTGTTTTTTTTTTTTTTTTGTGGGCTCGACGAGCCTAGCGGGCAAGATGGCGACCTAGCCACAGTTCAAAAAACGTGTGGTGTTATCGGTGCGTACGGATGTGTTTACGCAGTGTATGTTCGACGGAACACCCGCAGTGCTCATTCAGACACGGTCGTGGGACCATCTCACCCATTTGCTTTTTGTGACACTAATGCCACTCTTTGACCAGTTAATATATTGATCAGAGCAGACCTTTCTCTATATGCACTACGTGGCCCTATACTATACCAAGATGGAGATACACTAGTAGCACTTGACATAGTATTAAGCTGATCGAGGATGCTGCTTGCTACCAAGGTTCACAATATATAATGTACATTATGAACAGATATTTGAGGAAACTTGTAGAAGGGTTGAAACTCATGTAATATATAGCATTTCCATTTAAATTGCAAGTTCTCAGCTGATTTACAAATTTGAACAATACCACATCATGGAGTACCAAATGCTCTAGTACCACTAAATTGGATGTAGTCTGTGACACTTCACCTCGAGTCATCGTGAGAAGTGACTTTCAATGATGTCACTAACTGGAACACGCTCCAGAATTATGTAACTGATGTTATTTTAGGTTCCTAAGCCATAGTGTGACATTCACTACTGATGTAAGCCACGTGTATCATCAGATTCAAACTCATTAAGAGTTTCGTGATTATCAGCACATCTGGTGAACGCCATCAGACTATGATTCATGATTCTTTACTCGGCACCATTGAACTATTGTGGTTCAGTTCCGGTAATCTGGAGCTGTGTTAGGTTCTGTTTGAGGTTTTAGGCCTGGGTCTTAGTAGTTTTCTGTGAGAGGTGCTCCATTCGCCTGAGCTGCGCCTTCCTCTTTTGACTTTAGACCTGCCACTCCACTGGCCATGGAGGGGTAGGCCTGGAGGAGGGGAGGGGGTAGTGTCGGTGGAGGGAGCGGGCGATGGTGTGCACCTGACTAGAGGAGGTCACGGACGAGTCGGGATCGGAGGAGGTGCCCGGACAATTCCCTGTGGTGTGGGGAGACAGGGTTAGTGCTGGAGTGAGCAAGAGCTCGCTGGGACGGCTGTAAGTTGAGCAACTTTGAGGACTTTTCGTCGAGACTGCAGGTCGGTGAGTGAGAAGCGGAAATAACTTCATCTCTTCCGATAGGGCGTTTATCGCTGCCGTGGTGAAAGTAGGACCGATTGCCTGCTAAAAGTCACGTGCGAGAAACTTTAAGTAGTGACGTGGTCAACTGCTGTGGAGTTTAAGCTGTGTAGAGGGAAATTGGGGCACATCGGGAACGAAGCAAAAAAGAATCACGAAGAACAAGTTCCTTGCCTCCAGGGTTGTTTTGACGGAGGTGTCAACGGGTAGTTTGTGTAACTGTGTGGAAACTGGGGCTCAGGGAAAAGGTTTCACGCACTTAAATGCAACATAAATCAATTGGAGGGCCTTAGTGGGCTTGTGTAGTAATAACTGAAGGGATGTGAATTACTTTCTTAAGGGTATCAAAAATTGTCAGCCATGGATTACTGCACTCATTCTTGTTTTGTAAACCATGTCAGTAGTGTTTATGTAAGTGAATTGTTCAAAAGACTCTGAGTTGGAGGTAAAGTCGACAATATTCAAATGGGATTATGTGGTGTATGTAATTTGACGAAAATATGTAGAGTTCCAAAATGTTATTGGTTTGTGTCTCTAATTCAATGTTTTCTTCAAGCGACTCGATCCCCAATAGCTTTAAGCATATATTGGTAGCGATCTTGGGACTTGCCCTGTGTGTAACTAGAAGTGCTTTGTGGGTTTAGGCCCACTTGTGTTAGATTGTGGGAGCCTGGGTTTCAGAGGCTCATTGCCTTGCCGGTACGAGCAAGAACGGCTCACCATAGTCTATGGGCTTTCATCATCCCCATTTTTTGCTAGCAGGACACTACATCAGTTGGCTGCAGACAAGAAGTTTCAGTTTCCAGATGCTGCAGCAGTGCTACTGGCAGATAGCTATGTTGAGGATATTGTGTCTAGCACATAATCTGCCTTGTCACTACAGAAAGCATTGATAGTACGTGTAAAGCTGAGTGGATTCTATTTGCAGAAGTATGCAAGCAACAGCCAGTCTCTGTTCTTGTGGCTTCCAGTGGACATGGTGCAGAGTAGTGCAACTCTTATCTCTCAGCACTACTCTTGTACAATGGACAGTGAAAATACTTGGACTTCAATGGCAAACTGAACTTGATAGGTATTTTCTTCACCATTTGTTCACCCAATGCCTACCATTGCTACAACACAAAGTATATTCTCAGATGTGGAAAGAATATTTTATTTCCTTGGTTGGTTGTCACCTGTTGTTCTGCTGGAAAAATACATTATTGATCGTTAATCTTACAGAATTAATTGGGATGACCCTCCCCTGCCTGACATAATGAACACGGGACAGTGGTTTCTAAGGGAACTTACAGGCGTAGCCTGCATCACTATTCCTAGGTGTATACTGACATGCCGTAACAACAAAGTACTACATGGTTTTTCTTGCAACTCAGCAGGGCTGCTTCAGTAACCTCTCCTAGGGGCTTGAAATTTCTGCAGGTTAACTTCATTCTGCCTTGATGGTGTAGGTGCAGATTGCACAGTCTTGTGGATGTCTTTGTAGCATATATTAAGACAGTGCAGAGTAAACAAACATTTAGAGGACCACTCTGCAAGCCATCTCCGTCCTTGGATTCTGCTGGAGTTTTCAGGTGGGTGGACACCAAAATTCATTCAGTTTCTCTGCCCAAACACCGTCGTCTGGCTGAACTGCTGATAGATTACTTTTATGATCACCTAGTACATTGTGGACTACTGCAGTCAGACCTTCAGCAAGAGTTATCGGTAATGTGCGCATGCACTATCCATCACCCACTGTCTGAAACAAAGTGTTCTGTGTCTGAAGGTTCACCCTATACACCTAGAGCCACCTATGGGTAACCTCCGAACAGATCGTGTCCAGCAAGCAAAACCATTTCTTAAAACAGGCGTTGACCATGCTGAACCTGTTTGCAATAGGTAATTTACAGAAGAACAATTTCAATGGCAGTAAACTTTTCCTATCTTTGTACTGACACTCAATTTTAGAAAAATCAGCTTGTAAACTGCTTCCTATCATTTTTGACGTGTCAGGTTGCCGGGCCTTAAATTGAAAATAATGGGTCATAATTATAACATTTCAATGAAAAAGCCTGCACTGTTAGACATTGATGGTTGAGAAGTCACACATTCATCTTGTATTAAGAATCCTGAATATTTAAAGGACCATTAACCAAATAACAGTTTTAACATTAGACGTCTTTGAATTTTCACCAAAACTTATGTCGGTACTTGGCCCAAGTTCACCACCACCTCCAGCACTACTGGCAGTATTAGATTTAACAAAAATTATTGTATTCAGGTACACAAATTAAAATATATTGGTACATTTATTAAAACTGTTAATTCTTCATGTATAATATTAGCTACCCATTTACATTTTACAGCTCCACTAGGTTCCTAATTTGTTCTCATAATTACTTCAGGTCCTTAAGTTCAAATAATATCTGTAAACTAAGCATAACGAACCTCGCCTTACTAAATAAGCTTTTGCAATTCTGCCTTAGCTCTCACAAAACTACACAATAACTAAATTGACTAAGGGTTTATGAGTGGAGTGGTAGCATTGGAGTGAACCTACGGAGTCAGTCATATGATAAGTGCACGTAGCTGCGCACTGCACATAAGCACAACTTAGCCACAGCACTTCTCACCCCTACTTCACATTCACACCACCACCTTGGCAGTCTAGAAAATTGTGTTTGTATGTTGGCCTATAGTAACTCTGTGCTATACTAATTGGCGTCACAGTAGTTGACTATGTGGGGGGTTGTTTTAATTTCAAATCTATTCCTTCCCTAGCACCTTCCAAACCTCCCATGCTCCTGGGCACCTGCCCTGTCTGTCTAGTTAAAAAAAACTAGACTGAATCACAAATATATTCATCCAGGAAATACATAATGATAACATTTACTTATTAAATTTATGAAAACAAGCTATTTCAATTTTATCAAATTCATAATTTCTTTAACCACTTTGGGCAATGTGTTAAAAAGTTGACCACTATTTAGGAGGACTGTATTAAAAGAAATTACATAATAAACATTTTTAAAACAAAAATTTTTTTTCCAGTCTTGTTTTTTTTATACATCTGTAAATTTAAAGTATAAATGTTGTTCATATACCTCCAAACAATATTGTATAATTTAATACTCGTGATTATGCACAGTGTACGTGAGGGTACAATTGTGTGATTATTCTTTTGTTGTTTACTGCCTCCACTGAGTGGCAATATAAGATTGTTAGCCGATGACAGTGTTTTGTATGCAGAGGCAGGTGGAGGGAACAGGTTGGAGGAGGACATTGATAAGATACTGTTGTGGAGTAAAAAGAACAAAATGAAAATAATTGTGAGAAAACAGAACATATTGTTAAGTTTACGAGAAAGAAAGTAGTATGAACTTATACGCATTGGAAAGACAGAAAATTCAGTAATCTTCAGAATACAAGTACCTAGTGATACTGTCGCAGGGTGATTTAGGTAGAGAGAATGGGTATTCAAGAGTGTTAGTAGTGCAGTGAAGGAAAAGGCATACTGTATATCACAATGTTACGGCTAATGTTAGAGTGTGAAGCAGCAGATTGGGACCAATACTTGAAATTGGGGGTGCACAGTGAGGTGGGTGAAAGATAACTGGAGAAGGCAATGGTAGGCTGGTGAGTGTGAATGGGACTTTCAGGTATCAGCGATGTTGAAGGAATTTGTGTGGAACAATTTGAAGGATAGGAAAAGAGTGAAAGGTTGCTCAGTACAAGGTGGTGACCGTGATGGGAGGCCGTGGTAAGTTAGGTAGCCTATTAAATAAGGCATAGCGCAGAGGTACAGAGAATAGTAGTGAGAAAGTACAGATCATGATAAGCAGACTATGCTTAGGAAGTTGGTGAGGAAATTAAGTTTACTTCTGTAGGAGTTAGTAACAGTGAGGGGGGTTCGAAATGTTGGAAGGAGCTCGGTAGATGATTGAGGAATATGTATAGCTTTCCACTGGGCGTTTGCTATATTGCAAGAGGAATTATTATCTTTCTCCCCAGTCGTCTCTTCCCAACTCTTCCTAGTTACTCTTTCTGTTTCTTCGTGAGCCATAAAGTCTCCCAAACTGCTTCTCTTTTCCTAAACTTTGTTCCAAACGTTCCTCAAACTCTTCCTTCTCAGTGGTACTTCCTACCTGTGGTATTGACAATAAATATACCAACTCTAATACAGGCATCCCCCATGTTACGTGACCTGCGACTTACATAATTTTGTAGATGCGTAAAAAATTTACGATACCTTACAAAAAAAAAACTGGTACATTGCTTACTGCTTAGAGTGTAAAGTGTTCCCTAACTTCACCACTACACCATTCCATGGCTTTTACAAGCAATGCACATCTCTCTCCTTGCTCTGAATAGGATTAGAGAACACGTAACTGCACATCTGTCACTGTACCGTCTCTGTGTCCGCATGTCAAGACAGGAAGTGTGGCACGTGACTGCTACTATTGCGCACGGCACTAACACAACCTCACCTTTGTGTGTGATGAGTGTGAGGTAGCAGATGCTGCAGTAGCGCTTGTTATCTCGTGCTGTATGGTAATAGCTGACAGTATGTTATAGAAATGTAGGAACGAATGTCCGGAGAAGGCTGTAAAAAACTAGCTGCAATAACTTTAGAAGAGAAACTAAAAATTTTGTAAATGTATGAAGATGGCAAAGCACTTTCGTTAATCGTTGGTGAAATAGAACAGCCTGGTTAAACCATAAATTCAATTATGATGGATAGGAGTCGTATTGTAGAAAATACGAAAGGTGTAGTCACATTAAACACCACCGTAATTACATAGAAGAAGCTTGGCATGATTTCCGAGATGGAGAAACTGTTTTCTAGCTGGATATAAGATATGGCACAAAAATGGGTGCCACTTAGTTTCGTGATTATACAGAAGGCAAGATCCTTGTATAAAGTTTTAGTGAAGAGAGCTGGGAACTAAAACACAGACTACACATTTAAAGCTAGTGCCGGGAGGTTTGAAAAATTTGAGAAGCGAACATATCTTCACATCATCAAAATCATGGCGAGGCCGCAAATGCAGATGCGAATGCCTCAAATTATTTTCCTGAACTTCTCGCAGAAATAATTGAGGCAGGTGGATATTTGCCTGAACAAATTTTTAATGTTGACGAAGCAGCCTTGTTTTGGAAGCGAGTGCAGCCACCCAGAAGTATTGGACGGCTTTCATCCTGACGCGAAGTTGTTTACTTGCCTTTACAAACCACATCCCTCCTGGAGCCCATGGATCAGGGCGCTATTGCGATGCTGAAGGTCTATTATCTGCAACATACTTTTTCCCAGATAATTAAAGCCATTGACAGCTGCGAAAGAATTACCCTGCGTGAATTCTGGAAGGGTTACAATATTCTTGATGCTATCGAGAATATTGTGGCAGTATGGGATGAAGTAAATCATACAATGCTCCATTTGTGTGTGGTAGAAACTGTGTCCTTAATTGGTTGACGACTTTAGGGTTTCACTGAAGAAAATCAGACAACCGAGACAAATTGTGAGTTGGTACATTTTCAGCTTTGCAACGAAAATGTGTGTTGTGCTAACAAAATAGTTAGAACTTGAAGCGGCTGCAAGTGACATTAATGAGCTTCTTGCGTGTCACGATGAAGAGCTCACTAATGAAAATTTGATTCAGTTGGAAGAATTCCGACAATTGGTATAAAATAAGTCAACCGAGCCACCACCGACTGGAGAAAAGAAATTTACAAAGTACGGATTTGCGGAAGTTTTTAATTTGTGAAATACTGCACTATTAAAATTAAAAGCCAGTGAACGGTTTGAGAATGTACGTCGACGTTTATATAGTGACATATATAGTTACAAAGCCATAAAAAAAACTTATGACAACACAGTCTATGCTTGACATGTTTTTGAAATGCCATTCACAGAACATCGCAGATGATTCAGACGACCCTCTCAACCTTCTATGTCTGCGAAGAGGCAGTTAGAAGTCTCCACACAGAAAGCTCTCGGTCTACCATTATCTGCTTTAAGTGTAGACACTTTTCCTTTGCCGTAGCCGGCCTCCTACCAACAGCGCGAGAGGGAGACTGCAGACTAGCAGCCACCAGCCAGCTGCTGTGATAGGACTTTCCCGTGCTCCAATGTAAGCATACATGCAGTGACCGTGGACACAAATTAAAGTGAAAGTGTACTTTTTTAATAAATATTTTTGTGTGTAGTATATTATTGTTGATGTGTGTCAGAATTAAAAAATAACGTGTAGGTAATTTTAGATATGTTTGAACAGTAAGTTACATAGCAATTGCACGTGTTGTAAATTATTTTTTAATTTCATGTAGTAAATTTGTTTTTATGTGATTAACTACACAAATGTTTTAGTAACATCAAAACTAAGCGCACCCGAGTTAAAACATATTACCGCGTAGGTAGGTTTTATTTTGTGTACACTAAGTTAGATAACAGTTGCATGCCATTTGATTTACAATAAGCAGGAACCAGCCAAATGAAACTCGGAACAAGTCTTGTCAAAACTACTTATAACGAATATGTAGGGAAAGTATGTCACTTCTGTGCACCACCACCAGAAGTTCAACACAAATCTGACTTACGTAAGCGACATAAGAACGTAATCCTCGCGTTAAGTTGGGGGATGCCTGTATGTCTTGCTCTGAGTCTATCTCTATATATTATCCACACATCCATCCATCCATCCATCCATCCATCCATCCATCCATCCATCCATCCATCCATCCAATCATTCTGTCCATAAAACTTATGCCATCGATCCAATGATTCCGTCCGTCCAATCATTCCATTCATCTATCCAGTCATTCCATCAATCCAATCATTCCATCAATCCAGTCATTCCATCCATCAAATATTTCCATCCATCCGTACAGAATATGTACTATATCTGTCAAGTATAGGCACTTTTGTATCAGCTTTGGTTACTAAGAAAGGCTGGAAGTAGTTGTATAACAGTAGACAATAAAATACTACAGTACACTATTTACTGTAAACACCCAAGTACTTGACAGTCTAGCAGCACCAAACATGGGTGCACAGTACAGGGCAGCAGTTAGGACGGGATACTTGGCAATAGTGTGTCTGGAGTAATTCATGATCCCTTGCTCAAAATCACACTGACAGTTTGTCGTGTTATATGTATTGGTGAAAAAATAAACATATTTGTTAACCAGCCTAGTTTCAGTTCTGTTATGCATGTATTACCTTTCTGAAGATGTCTTAGCATTTATGTTGATTGACCGTGGGCGAAAAAGAGGAGTTGATTAAATGTACGAAGAAACGTGCAACCATGTGGTAGGCTTGTTTTTAGCTGTCTTTTTTGTAATTTGGCGACAGAACTAACGGAACAAAGGGCCAGACAGAATAGAATGTCTAGCTACCAGTAGGTCTCTCATCAGTCAAACCCATGGCATTGTGTATCAAGAAGTGATGAGTATGTGCTAATGTTCTCAGGCGCACACAAATTATCTTGTCATGCCGCCGTAGCATAGACCAAAGGCAGTTATTGCCTGTTATTCCTTTGGAATTTTTTTTCTTATCTAAAGTTAGGGTTACACATACAGAACCACAAGGTGTTTATGGTATTTCTAAATTCTTTTGTATCATTATTCAAACTTAACAAATAAGAATTTTATTCTTCCATTTTATATAATTTTGGTGGAATCAAAAATTAGGCATTTTCGCAATGTAGATATTTTTATGCAGTTATTCTTTAATGTTCCAGGAATTCAGTAAATCATTCCAGCACAGATTCAAAAAACACTGCAGCAGACATCAATCCACTGGACAGAACGTGGATCCATCCAGAGTCTTACTCAACTGCTATGAGGTAAATAAAAATGCGTTATTTTCAAGTGCTCATACCCTAAATTTTACTACTTTGAATCAACATAATTTTAATTTGTTAATTTTAAAATACATTTTTAGCCAGTGTTCAGATTTTGCGTTGGCTGTGATCTGAAATAAAAAGATGGTGTACTGTATTATTCTGAAACACGGAAAGTCTGACATAATTACTTACGAACACAGTCCACAGTAATTTATCATCATCATATTTTATTTTTATAATTGTACTTGATGTATTTTTTATTATTTCAGACATACATTGTGACAGAATTTGGCTCATGAAATTTTTTTATCTCCCATAGTTTTTGTGAAATTGCTTGAAAACATCAAACTTAGCATGTTACATTTTAATGCCCAACACTATATCCCACTGACATACCAAACTGGAAAAATGTACAGTGAATAATGATGTAAACTACAAAGTCTCCTATGTAAAGCAAAAAAAGGAACATTTCTGTACTTTTAAAAATTCTTACGTATTTTAAATGTTAGTTTTTAATTTCAGCAATTTTTTTTTCTCAGTACAAAAATATTTTAATTTTTTGTTTTCATATAGCGTACAGCATTATTATTCGCTGTCAGATTTTTCACTTAGGTATGTCAGTTGGTTTTAATGACATACAAACATGGAAATTTTGATGTTTATGAGTCATGAAGATAAATTATGAGAGATTTAAACAATTTCATAAGAACAAAATTTAGTCACACTATATGTCTAAAATAAGAAGAAGAAAATATCTGGTAAAAATATAAAAATAAAAATATGCTGAAAATTACTATAGACAGTTCCTCAATGTCACTATGTCAAACTATCTGTGTTTCAAAATAATACAGTGCACCATTTGCGAGATTTACAATGGCAGTACTGTACTGTATGCTGTATAAATTAGTCGCTACATAGAATCCAGTAATATAAGATGTTAACTTGCAGGTATATGTTACTGAGATTACTACAGGGTGGCGAGCGACCGGGAAAACCGGGAAAAGTCAGGGAATTTAAGATGTCTGGAGAAGTCAGGGAAAAGTCAGGGAATTCTCTAAAAAAACCGGGAATTTCAAAATTTGATAAACGAACATTTTCGCGAACACAATGTTCCATTTTCTTGGTACGTATACCAATTTTATAGTTCCATAATATTTTTTCGTACCGCTTTGTAGTTGTGTGGAACAGTGGCTTTGACGCGTGGTACCAGTTTTTCGTCTCAAATACGATTTTTTAGGCGTTTTGTACCAGAATTTTTAGTGGTTCCCGCCAGTGTTGCCAGACCAATGGTTTCCCTGACAATGTGTTGTGATGTTTTCAAGTTTCCACAGTGGTAAAATTACTCTCTTGTGGTGTTTCTTGCGTACTGTTTGCAAAATGTCGTAAATTCTAATGAAGTTTTAGTTAATAACGTGGGTTTTATAAACAGTTGTGGTCTTTTTCCCCAAGAGTTCGTAGTAGAAATTTATGGCGTGGACTTGGCAACATAGGATTCTCAGTTCGCTTTTGTTCGTAACATGCGGCATGCTGATACGTTCGTAAGCGTTGTCGGTTGTTTATTGTTTACTTGGCGTGGCGTGAATATTATTTTCTTTGCTTCGTGCGAGTATTATTTCTCATCATGTCTGAAGTCCGTGGATTTACATTTTATTTTATCTACCGTACCGCGTAATGGCGAAACAGGCCTGAACTTTTTGGCTCGTGTAGTGACAAAGGTGTGTTAAAAAGTTACAGCATAACGTGATCTCGTGTGTGTTTATGAAAATGATTAAGTGAATTAAAAATATCTGGTATTGCGTGTTATTTCCACAACGCAATTAATTTAGGGAAATCAGTCATAATAGAAAGAAAGAGACTGTATTTATTAACCGATCCTACTACTATTAAATTAATCGCGAAGATCCTGGTGATAACTCTGCAAGGTGCAATTCGTGCAATGTAATTTTTTCTTTAAGCAACATGGGCCGGCGTTCCGTTATGAGCCACATTGAAAGCAGAAAACCCTAAGTAGGCTGGGAGTTTAAACTGTGAAGGTAGGCCTAGATGCTTTTTTCATATTTGTACAATGTGAAACAACAATGTTTCCATATTAGTGTCACAGCAAAGAAACTTCAGTTACAGCGAGATAAGATAGGTTTGGTTTTTACGTCACATTTGGTCTTGCGTCGTATTTCATGGATGAAATGAGTTAATTGATAGAGGAAGAAAGTTGTAGTTTGTTTTGACGAATCATTGAAAATAGTTTCTCAAAAACATCAAGTTAACATTACAGTATGTTTTTGGGATTCAAAGAGTGATGGTGTTGTGACCAGGTATTACTCATCTGTTTTTGGACAACTTATTAAATGCTTTTAATTCTGGTATCAAGAGCTTTTCTCTCCATCACAACAGTATTTTAAAAGTGGAAAATGAATTGACATGAGTAAAATTGTTGTATTTGAATATTCCTATGACTTTGCGTTGTAAATAATGAAGATATTATATAATTTCTGCAAGGTGAAGTCATGTTGATTAATAGTGTTCAGCTTCACAAAAAAAGATAAATATTAAGTATCACTACTCATCGTTTACTGGCCAAACTATTGATTTTAGACATATAGTTTATTGTGAAAAATGTTTCTACAGACGTAAGTAGTCGTACATAATTTTTTTGTTAGGTTAAGTTGGTTTAAGTTTTGTTAGGTTAAGTTGGTTTAAGTTTTGTTAGGTTATGTTAGTTTAAGTTTTGTTAGGTTATGTTAGTTTAAGCTAAATTAGGTTACAATTATTAAATTTGGTTTCCTAACCTGAATTAGGCAACCTACCAAAATTTCTCGTAATGAAAGACATTAGAAGTAGTCCTACATAAAAAATTTGTTACCTGACCTAACAACCTAACTTAACCTAACCTAACAAAACGTATTTTTACATAGCACTACTTATAACGTCACTAAAAACAGTTTCCATAAATAAACTTTTTGCCTAAAATCAATAGTTTGTTTGGTACACGATGAGTAGCGATTCTTAATATTTACCAAAAAAAATAAAAATTTTTTTGTCGCGATTATACAACCTGGTTAGTTTTATTGATATTTTGTTGGTCAGGGAAATAAGAGCAGCTGACCTGGAAAAGTCAAGGAATTTTTTTTACAGGTCTGCTAGCCACCCTGTTATAGAATATATTCAACACCACGGTGTATTTAATGAGAAAGATATTGTAGATATAACCTTTTTTTGGAGCAGTGTAATGTAAATGTAAACATTGTATAAGCCTATGTAACAAATTGCACATGTTTATATGTAACTTGTGACCGCTGCCCTTCTAGCTGCTTGTGTTAACAAATATTCACCCCGATAACAGCCAATTTCTTTGCTTCGGTCTAGCTCAGCGGGTTTACTGAATAAAAACAAACACGTTCAATAAGTTAGTCACGCGCCTATCACAGCTGTATTTTCGCTCCCTCAGGGCAGAGACAAAGCAGCGATACATAATAAGTTCTGTCTCCCTCGACTTGAGATTGGAAGTTCACAAAACAACTGACGAGGTATACAATTGGTCGGTATTCCATGTTTAATTGTCACGATTCCTGACAAATAAAATCTGACTGGAGCAAACTCGATGACTCTCTCCAGGAGGACAGATGCCTGCATCCCGCGATACATCCTTATTCCCTGGAGACCGCCACAATTCTCTCTACTAACGCTCGCAAAAGCAAGCCAATCCATGCTATAACCCCCCCCCCCCCAGCTCTGATCCGGCCAATCGGAAGCTTCGTTACAAATGGCCCTGCCCTGAAACCGCACTGAACTTAGGCGATTCTGGCTCTAATAGACGTCATATTTATTTTCGGAAGCGGACATAATACATTAATTTAAATTCTTGGCACTTGGATTATTCTATTTTCCTTTCTTATCACTAATTTTCATATAGGCCCTACAGTAAAACCTCTTTATAACGACCCATTTTATAATGACCACCTGTCTATAACGACCCGTTTTTGGGAAACCGTGATTTTTAAAATTTTTTTTATTTCAAATTTCAAGGAAATCGGCAAAAAATAGGTTTTTGTGCGCCATGTTGCGTTTCTAGTGGCGAGAACTGTACTGCACGCGGCAAGCGGTGACTCATCCTTCCTCTCTCCAGCTGTAACGGTACTTTTATCTTACTTTCCCCTCACGAGAATACCCGGCGCGCTTTGCATACTCCACCTTTGTTCACGTGCCAGTGTTCTCTCGGTCGCTGTTATACGCAACACACTCTCAGTTTGCTCTATTGCAACAACTTTATTGCGCGACTTTTGGGGTTCTCTTGTATTTTTACGATTTATTACGACTTATTACGCTTATTTTCACGATTTCATTTTGTTATTTATTTGGTTTGAGTTTGAGAAAAAATATTGACCCACGCAGTTCTTTTGGCTTTCGATTTGGTTACGATTATTAGGTTTGATTTTGTAAACGATTGTTGACGACCCATGCATTTTTTAAAACTTCATAGGGACTTTCGATATTTCCATATTGAGTAGAAAGCGAGTCGGCTTGTCGTTTCTGAAGTACTAAATAATCAAGAAAGTGAAATCGACACAGAAGCCGAAGTCAGAGATTGTGCGGGAGTTCGGCATCCCGAAATCAACATTGTTTACAATCATAAAAATGATGGACGAGATCATAAATACAGTGCAGAAGGAAGGACGCAATGCAAATGTAAAAAAACTAAGGCGTAAGATGCACACCAATTTGTAGGAAGCTCTGTTGGAATGGTTCGGCCAACTTGGAGCAGAAAATTTGCCTGTAAGCGGAGGACTTTTTTTAAAAAATATGAAACAGTTGTTCGGCTCTTTAATGTGTCAGACTTTCTTTTATTGCGTGTTTGTTCAGTGTCCCGTCAACGAACGCAGTGATAATAGTAAACAAATGATCTGCCTAATTTATCACGTTTGTTGGATATTATATCTGGTAATTTTCTTACTAGTGTACTTGTAGTTTTTTCATGATTTTTTTTCCCCTGTGTACTCTTCAATAAATTTAAACGTTTGCTCATACAACAGCTACAACTATGCTGTTAACTAATTAATTAACTAATTAATAGTATTAATTAACTAATTAATAGTACACTTTTAGTAGAGTGGGGGCCGTGTCACACCATTTTCTTTGTCCTGAACGAAATATTTTACGTATTGACATGTAAGTTTAATATTTTAAGTGAGCGATAACGTTACGTTACAGTGCACGCCCGTGATTATCTTTCTGTCGATCTCAAAGCAGAGCAAGCTGGCGCGCTGAAGAGGACAGCTGCTGTGCGCTGTGGTATTGATCGATGCATGCGCGCAGCCATCTCCGGCACTCCCCTCCCCTCCTACATCATGGTCTATCCTCCCGGCCGGCCGATAACAAGCAAGCGGCGACACGGCACGTAACCTCACAGCGCGTGACTTTCTAAGCGTTCACGGCGTAAAAGAAAAGCCCCGAGAGCAAAATACACTGTCGCCTTTTCTTAAAAAGACGCCTGGTCATAAATTTTGTTTATAGCTTAGTTTAAATGTAAGATTTATTATTGCATAAGATGACTGAACATGTTCTTGATGCGAAAATGGCCTATTTTGACATGTAGAGGTTCCAAATTGGTCCGAAATCTTATAACGACCACCTCTCTATAACGACCCTAATCTCGGGAACCATGAGGGGTCGTTGTAAAGAGGTTTTACTGTATAACCTAAATTTAAAACATGACAGCCAAGTGTGATTTTCAGTTAGGTTGGTGGGCTTTCCCCCCACCCCATCACCATCCGCCATCGTGACTCAGCGGGGCCGGCTACCATCCACTCCTGCTCGGCCCCACATTTATCTTTGCTGACAACCCTGGTCTAGGGCGAAGGGAAACGATTAGTTCCACCCTCATCCGCTCGTAATCAAAATACTAATTTTACATAGTTACCATTAAACTACTTCTTAATCAATTGAATGCACAAGCTGAGATCCTACAGAACCCAACGCAACTTGAATCGACTCTGGAGCACTGTTCCTTCCAATATTAGTTACAATCAAATCATAGAAATTCTCACTCTGTAATACTACCAACTATATCTCCTAAAATTAATAACATAAATCCTCCCCACTCTTCTTTACAAACATTTGCCTAATTCACTACATTAAATAATGTATGTACTCTGGCCCGGAGGCACATTACAAACTGAAGGATATAACAGCTGAAAAAATAAATTTATCAGTTTTTTTTTGAGTGCTCACTTTATCCCGAATAATTTATACCGAACTAACGTTAATAAACTGCATTGCTTTAATTGCCAGCATATGAGATAACTATTTTTACATATCTTTGGCCTTTAAATATTGCTACTCATCTTATATGAGTGGAAATATTTGGTAACCTAAAAATTGTTTCAGAGTAATGCTGTAAGTTTCGGAGTTGTATGATGTTACAAGCGTGACATTTTCCATCACAAATCAAAACATGTGCCCCATTTTTGGATATAATTTGCTGTTCTAAATTTTCAATTGCCTTATATTTGTGATATAGGTCACTTTAAGTCACAGTGAAGCACGCATCGCTTGGCAAACATTACAACTGCAGCACATGCCTAGATCCTTTATCTCGCCAGTATGCAACTCTGGGGCGGAGAATATTAGGATCTAGGTACTGTATCACGCAGTCATGTGTCTAGCACTATATTTATAAAATGCTGCAGAGGACACCAGTGCACAGCCATGCGATGACCTTGCAAGAAGCTACTGCATCCTGGTGTTGCGTCATAGCACGTAGCTCTCGGGCGGAGAATACTAGGATCTAGGAACTGTACCATGCAGTCATGTGTCTAGCGTAATTTAGAAAATGCCGGCAGAGGACATCAGTGCACAGCCATGCGATGACCTTGCAAGAAGCTACTGCATCCTGGTGTTGCGTCATAGCACGCAGCTCTCGGGCGGAGAATACTAGGATCTAGGAACTGTACCATGCAGTCATGTGTCTAGCGTAATTTAGAAAATGCCGGCAGAGGACATCAGTGCACAGCCATGCGATGACCTTGCAAGCAGCTGCTTCAGCCTGGTGTTGCCTCGTAGCATGTGGCCACATGCTACCGACGCAGTGCATTTCTTTGGCACTTGGGCACCCGGAGGGCAATACTAGTCTTTGTTATTAGTCTATGTGGCTTGTGTGATGTTTATTTACTGGTAATAAAAGTACTGAAAATATTTAAACTAAATATTTGTGTTTCTGATAAAGGAAAAAAAAAATTTTTTTCTGGGAATTTAAAAAAGAATTACTGTATTTTACTTTTTTCACGATTTTGTACCTTCAAAACCACGACTCGTCTTAAATGCTGGCAAATACAGCAACAGCTTTTTTCTGAATATCTGTCTCTCTTTCTCTCTCTCTTTCTCTTGTTCTCTCTCTTTCTGTCTCTTTCTGTCTTTCTGTGTCCAAGCGTGTCCATGTGCATTTGTGTGAACTGTGTTCTTATTAGAACAAGCATGTAGCAGTTAGATGTATTATGTTGCAGGTTTATCTCGCTGTGTGGGGCAGATGTGGCAGATGTAGGCAAGCCCCACTTCATTAGCAATGTGCAGCGCACAGTGCATGAGCGAGGTATGTATGTACAATACATTCTCAGAAACATAGTTCTGTCTTTGAGTACAATACATTATGTTATCCACCGGTTGAAAAATACCTATCATCAGTTCACATTTATTGTTATTGTGAATGGAATGTGTTTGGTGGCTGTGCATGCAATTCATTCAAAGTATTGTGTTAGTTACTATATTTGCCGGCATATAAGACAGCTATTTTTACATATTTTTGGCCTTCAAAAATTGCTACTCGTCTTACATGAAGGTGCAAAAATTTTTGGTAACCTAAAAATCGTTTGAAAACTAAGCTGTAAGCTGTGGAGTTGTATGATGTTTCAAGGAATGGCATTTTTCGTCACACATGAAAACAAGTGCCCCTTTTTTTTAAATAAAATTTACGGGACGAAATTTTAATGAGTGTCATTCATGGTAACGGACACTTCCTCGCAGCGAAGCGGCGATCGATGCAGGTGGAGCGGATGCCGAGATATTTTGTCTCACCAGCCTACATCTCTCGGGCGGAGAAAACAAGGATCTAGGTTTGCGTCCTTACATCCTTTGTCTCGCAAGCACAAAACTCTTGGGCGGAAAAAACGAGGATCTAGGTACCGTATCACACATTCATGTGTCTACTGTCTAGTGCTAGGCTGGCAGACAACAGCGCACAGGAATGCAATGGCCTTGCAAGCAGCTGTTGTAGCCCGGCATTTCCATGTAGTGCGTGGCGTGCCTTAGTCCGGCATTGCCAAGTAGCACACAGCTTCCGACAACTGTTACATCGCCGGCCGCCGCAGTGCATTTCCTTGGCTCTTGGGCACGCGGAGAGCTGTAGTAACCAATGTTATTCGTTTATGTGTCTACTATGATGTTTATATGACTGTAATAAATGCATTGAAAATATTTAAACTACATTTTCAATGTTTCTGGCAAAGGAAAAAAATATTTTTCTGTCGGGAATTTCAAAATTAGTAATTTACTTTTTTTTTTTTGTACACTAGACCCCCGATTTTACGAACCCTGGATTTAACGAAGGTAGCGATTCTACGAATACAATCTCAGGAACCCTCAAAAAATAACAAAAATATATGACAAAAAAAATTGTATGGAATTACATTGACAATGAATAAAACGTACTGTATCTAATTCATGGCATTAAAATATTAATTGTAGAGTTGCAGTTATTACTTGGTAAGTCACAATATTAAAAATAAAACAAAAATTGCGAAAATCCGTTAAAAAATGTGGCAGTGACAGTTTGAAAACCGCGCCGCGGCGGCGCCGTCTGTGCCAAGCCGGCCGGTCTCCAACTACGACGTATTAGGATCTATATTGAGGTCGTAGTATAGACACAAAGTTACAGCGCATGCGCAATATGCTCATTTAACTATAGTACAGCCTCATTCTAGGCTGTTTCACGACGTCTTATATCTCTCGTCTCGCGCCGAATGAGTTTACTTTTTTACACAAACCCTATAAATAATACCATGATATTTTTCTTTATTGCGTTAACACCATACGTATTTAAAACAATTAACTTGGCGCATAATTTGCTTAAACAATGCGTTACTGCGTGTCGTAAAACGTGCGTTTCACAAGTGAGCACGATAATTGCGCTACCTGTTTTCCAAGTGTAGAAACATTATGTTGAACTTGGAAAATAAATAGACGTTCATGTATTACGTAATCCCGGAACTCCTAATTTATTTTTACGGCATATACTGACAGTAAAAGTGATTATTTTCAATCACTTATACATGTAATTCTCGATGATTTTAGGTAAGAACGTCACAAAATGGCGTTTTTGGAACAACGTCGGTATATGCTACGGTGCCGCTATCTATCATCAGTCTTGTGAACGTTCGTACAGTTGCGCTATCTGTCCGCTCTGCACGCTACTAGTATCTACGTACTCGTACAAATCAACAACAACGCCAAGGGAATGTTTTTACGTTAAGTTATATAAAACTGCGCAATGAATAAATTTATCTGCTTATTCCTTCTTTCTTTAGTGAATAATTTACAAAGGCATTTTACTAGTAAGGAATGCCTACTTTTTTTTTCATTAAACGCTACGCAAATCGGGCTATTCGCTCGTGAGAAGGCACTCGACAGCTCGGTTTTCTCTTTTTTTTAGGACAAAGATAGATCGTATCTATTGTTTAGCAGTGTTCTTTTGATCGTAAGACGTATGGCTATTGATATAAATTTATATTTCAACTATCACTTGCGTTATTTTTCCGTTAAATGCTACGGGAGTCGGGCTATTCGCTCGAGAGAAGACCCTCGGAATCTCGATTTTCTAATTTTTTTTTTTTGGGACAAGGGTCGGTCATATCTACCGCTCAGCAGTGTGACGTCTGGCTACTGATATCAATTTATGTTTACATTATTACGTTTAATTAATTTCCCGCAAAACGCTACGGAAGTCGGGGCCTAGAGACACTTTGAAGAAAAAAATGCAATTTTAAAATCTTCTGTTATGTCCGGAGAGGGGGGGGGGGGCAAAATAAGCCGCTATCGAATTTACGAAGGTAGCGATTTTACGAATGCGATGAGAAGAACCGTGAGTATTCGTAAAATCGGGGGTCTAGTGTACCTTCAAAACCGTGACTCATCTTATATGCGTGGTCATCCTATATGCAGACAAATACGGTATCGATAATGTGTAAGGGACTCTATGGAAGAGGTGAGTATAGATTGTAGTGTGTTGTGATTCATCAAATCGTACTGTATTTTATCATATAAATGCCCTACGTTTGTTCACTATTTTTCAATTGAAAATAGGGGTGGCGTGTTCACATGGAATATATAAATATAAGTTAGTATGTTGTATTTTCTAAGCGAATTGTTTAACAGTGGGGTAACACTAGCACCAGTTTATGACAAAAATCTTCAAAGACTATAAATTTGAATTGGACTAAGTAAATTAATAATACAGAGGAATGTCTGTTTTGTTTACACAAAGTCCCATACATGCTGTTAAGCCAAGCGTTGGCAATGTGTCAACACATGTTTATTTAGCAGCTGAGACTGTGCAGCTCATTCAGCAATCACCGGGGAAGTTAGGACTGTTCTACCCCTCCTCTTCTCGAGCCCTGTGACAGTTAGTTTAGATTAGTTTGTATTAGTTGAAATGCTAATAAATGCTGTTTTCTGAATGGAAGTACGATTTTATTAGGATGTGAGGCGCTGCAACTCCTGACTCTGTGGTAAGGTAAGTGTTGGCACATGCGTGGATTGCAGAATGTGCAGCACAGTCGCAGCGACTAGACGTAAGTTACTAACATGGGATGGAGCGTGATGGAAAAGAAGGCAATGAAAAAGTAGTAAAAAAAAGTGATGGTATGTGCATCCACTCACAGATGGTAGAAAAGAAAAAAAAAGTCACTGTACTTAACGATTCACATATGCAGTGGTATGTAACCGACGCCGCGGTCGCATCGTCTCTATTGAGTCTCCTCACTGTCCTGCCGGCCACCCTTCCCCATTCTTCTAAGATGTTACAAGCCCTGCCGGCCGTCAGACACGCTGCCGCCGCCTGTAAGCAGGCAACCCGCCACACACCACAGTGTGTCGGAGGCGTACCCACCCTCTTGAGCATCACGCGGCCCTGGAGCGAGCGTACCGTACTGCTCCTCCCCTGTACTGCGCAGCCATGCTATCACCACCACTCCTTCGCTCCCCCACTCACCCTGGCTGGCAGGGTATATAAGGCGCGTAGAGAGCAGAATCTGGTGGCGAGTTCGGCAGTTCCGCCAGGCCAGTCCACCAGCGGCCTGCGGCCACTCGCCAGTTCCGGCAGTTCCATCACAGCCATTGCAGCGACCTGCAGCCTACCTGCAGCAGCCGTCACCCACACACGCAGTAACAGCGCGAGGTCCAAGTTCATTCCTAAGTCTACCGCGCGATTATGTAGGGCAGTCCTCGCCCTTTTGCCGAGTCTCGTTTCGTGTCAGATGGCAGGAGGAAACTGTTGACAGGGGAAGCTACCTTGGGTACAGACTGGGGCTGTGCATTATTTATAATAAACACAGCTCCACCTTAACTCTGTTTGTTTGCTTTGCCCTTTTTCCCAACGTTCATCTTTCCAGACTCCAACCCGCAACCTCTCGCACTGAGGCCAAAGTATAATCATAGTTAACGCTCTCGGCCCTTCCGGCCTTCCCAGAAACGTCGGGGTTTTGCGTCATTGGTTAGCTCGCTGGCCTGGGATCGCCGGCGCCTCCAAGCGGCGCCGACCGATCGCAGTGACGGACGGCGAATACTCTCCTTGCGTCATCCCGCAGCTCACCGACTGGGGTAGCTGACGTCTACCAAGCGTCATCGCCGAGCGCAGGAGACAGAGGGCGCCGATATGCCTCCCTGACGCCCCGCGTCACCAACAGCAGGCGCCAGGGCGCAGTAGCATTGGTTCCCTGGAAGCAGTGCCCAGAATTTCACCCGAAAACCTTGTGAGTCAACCCCCTTAGCGCACTACGGTTTTTTTCTGTTTCTCTAGTTAGAATTGGGCCTCGAGGTGGGAAAGTCTCCCTCTCGTTAATCCATTCAAGACAGTTTTGCCCCACCTCCTCGCCCAGAGGTACATCATTGAAATTGGACAACCTCAACAACCGCAGCACCCGAGACCCATCCCAGTAAGAGCCCTGTTTACGGAGCCACAAGCACCCTGCTCCCAGGGACTAAACTAAGACGCCAAAAGGTAACTAAACAGTACTACCCTCCAACGGGCGTTGAGTTTTCTTGGCGCCCAACGTGGAACCAGAGAAGTACCGTCAGGTCAGCTCAAGAACCAGGGAGCCCCTGGGATTAACAGTCAATGTAAACACTACATCGACTTCGGGGAGTCATCAGCCAAAACCCCGTGGCGCCCAAAACCCATAGCTAGACAGCAGCCATGGCAAATGCACCACCCAACCGTTTAGTAATCTGCGCAGAGCCAGATTGTGTAGGTACGGGAGAACGAATAATTGAGTGTGCCCACTGCAGCCACGAATATCACTACATATGTTTAGGATGGGAGGACGAGGTATGTGACCTTAAAGACCTTGAGTACCGATGCCAGCCCTGCAGAGAGAGACAGGAAAGATGCGACCATCCAACATGCTCAGGGGAAGGGAACGTAGTAAGAATTGCATGCGACACGTTCTGTAATACGTCGGCTGGACTGAAGATGTCTTTATTGGACCAAAAAAAAAAAAAAAAAAAAAAAAAAAAAAAAAAAAAAAAAAAAAAAAAAAAAAAAAAAAAAAAAAAAAAAAAAAAAAAAAAAAAAAAAAAAAAAAAA
>PNEQ01030593.1:0-13896 GCA_003012365.1 Medauroidea extradentata | reverse complement strand
TCGTCCGCATCCGAACAACAAGTAAAAAAATGGCCGACCTCGCGAAGCTTGCTCTCTCCCTGCAGCGCCTCTAGCGGCCACCCAGCGGACCAAGGTAAAAACGTAACGGAAAAAAAATACTAAGTTAAATATAATAACAGTCTATAAACTTTTATACTTTAATAAAAACAACTTGTAAAGTGAAAATATAGATTTGAAGACCATAATTGTATAATAATTTACAACATAATTTCAAATAAATTTGCACCACGTGTCCTTTCATTGGCCCAAGCCAGCCCGTGCAAACATGTTACTGTCTCTCGTACACTGAACGAGCGGAGGCGCACGTACACTTCATGAAAAGTTATAAAGTATTAGAAAAACCGTTAAATAATCTAAATATAGCCATTCCAGGAACTGGGCAGGCATATCTGTGCCATCCATCTATACTTGCCAACAATACACCCAGCCCTGAGTTACAATACAATAACAGTTAAGCTGCCAATGATATTATTAAATTTAAATTAAAACACAAAGTTTCCTCAGCCTAAACAAACCAAATTAAATGCATATAAAATTTAACAATTTCAAAACTGATAATACTGATAGAATGCCAAACAATACCTTATCAAACTCCTGTCAATAATACCTCGAAGTAATTAAATAATAGAAATTCAATAAATCAAACATAAGGAAATAAATAAAATAAAATCAAGACATGAAACAACAAAGGAATAAGTGATGGGTGGGCCACCTCACAACCCCCCACTTGACATGCAGAGGTTGTCCCCACAATCCTCTGTGTGTCAAGTACAGAGTACAGACCTGCAGGTTAACACAAACACAACAGACAAAATACTTTTTAAGAAAACTGAAAAGAGCATCACATCACAGCAGCGAACAATTCAACAGCAAAGCACGTAGCATAGAAACATAATTAAAATCTCCAAAGAACAGAATCCTCATAACAATAAGAACAGCAACAGTGAATAGAACAGCAGCAAATCTTGCACTCTACAATTTACAATATGAACATTGCCAAATACCCTTCAAAAGAAACCAAGCAAAGAACATTACATTACAACTGAAACCATTAATTACATCCATAATAATTTACCAGGTACTCTTGTAAAATTTTCAAATTTACACAACTGCACTGCTAGGAAACCCCAAAACAAACATCACCGCAACTCATATCAAACTTAACTATGTGTACTTGTCGGCAAATAAAACTGAGTACAAAGCAAAATCCAAACAACCAAACACAACACAACATTATTACTTCAAATCCTCTAACTCATCATCAATCAACATTCTAAAGCAAATCACAATACAAATATAAATAGCAAAAACTTTACTTTATTACTTCATAAGGAAAAGATACCATCAATAACAATGTGTGTTAGGTCATCTTGAACCTGGCTTTGAAACACACCAACTCCTCAACATTTTCAGAAAACCAGCACACTCTTTGGACAACGACGAGGCACCCTGCAAACAATACAAAACATATATAGCGCACCCTTTGGACCAACGATGAAGTGGCATCCACACAGCAAAATATCAATACTATATAATCAGGTATGCCTATTGGACGACGACGAGGCACCCTGGTCAAAATTAAAAATCACCACAATAACGTGTGCTCAAAACCAAAGAGCCAAATCACGGCCACTGAAAAGTAAGGTGACCTAAGTCAGAGAGTTACAGACAGTTAATTAAAATCATCAAAACTTATATTTCACTGAAATTATTAAAACTCAAAACTTTACTGTAAGATCTTCCACTACAACAAACAAACTCACAATATTGTACTCTGTGCTAATAAACGTGTTACTCAGTGTGCAAAATACTAACTCTTAAATCTCAGTTATGGTCCTGCCAGTCAACCACAACAAAGAGAAAACCAAATACAAACAAACACATCTGCAAAACAAAAATAATTACGTGTCAAAAGTGTACGAGTATGTTGTTTCAAAAGTGAGTTACTAACAGGCAGTAAAAAAATCACAGTTGCGGAATGCATGCTCTGATAATTCCCTTTCCCCCAGCTGTGATTGGTTGTTACCGATTAAATCAAAACCAACTCACACCTTTTAAATAACATTAAACAGGAAAATACAAATTTCCAGTAATTACTCAAACTAAAGTTAGTATATAAAGTGACTGGGTGCACATCCCCAGTTTCCCTTTTACTCCTTTAAAACTGTGACTGCACTGCGAGGAAACAGCAATATTTACATGACATCAAAACTACTAGTAAATTATGTGTACATGTAAGCCAAGACACTGAGTACACACAAACAACAAAGATAACAACAATAATTATATTCTCAAAACAGAAAATATCACTACTTTGAATTAGCCTTCACAAAAACACTACTAATTAATGAATTAAAAACTCTTATCTTACAAATTACTAAAACTCGAAGAAAATCACAATACATACTGGATTAGCTCACCCCAAACTAAGAATCTTCACCCACAAAAAGAACTTTAAACACTTAAGTAAAATTAAGCACACCCTTTGGAACAACGACGAAGTGGCATAACACAACAAATCAAAAATCACGTTCAGGCGTACCCTTTGGAACAACGACGAGGTACCCTGTACATCATAAAACCAGATTAAGCACACCCTTTGGAACAACGACGAAGTGGCATATGCACAACAAAATACTAATCAAACACTCAGGTATACCCATTGGACGACGACGAAGTATCCTGTACACAATACCATCATTATAACCTGAATTACAGAGCCAAAATCACGGCCACGGAATCCAGAGGTGACCTAAGCCAGGTAAGTAATTACCAATTATCTCAAAATGTTCAAAATCAACAAATTACTTCAACTATTCAAAATCTTTTTACTCAATACACACCATTCAAAATTATAACTTTCATAACATAATGTACTCAGTGTCAATTAAAATATCCTTTCCAAATATTACCGTGTTAGCAAACAAAATTACTACTCTGTTGTGGCCCTGCCTGGCAACCACAACCACAGAGTGACAAAACAAACAAATTAAACTATCTTGCAAAAATAAAAGTACATGACAAAGTGTGTATGTGTTGTATTAAAAACTGTGAAACTGAAAGGCAGTAAAAACATCCATAACTTGTGGCATGTGTGCAGTAACTGTTCTTCGACAGACAGGTAAGTTCTGCTGTTACATAAGACTTAGAAAAACAATATTAAAATACAAAATGCTCTAAAACACAAAATTACATACCCTAGCACAAACAAACCCTTTGATTTACCATTCCCTTGCAGACTTGTTAACTTTTAAACTTTACCTTACCCCTGCACCATTCCTGCGCCTCCCATTTTCGTGCGACTCTCACCACACTCCATTCCTCACCTTTCCTCTCCACTGACCAACAATTACTTTCACCTTCCTGCTCGTTCACATTCTTGAATTTCACCTCACCTCTGTGCACACTTGCACCCCCCACTGTTCACATTCCCTCCTGAATTTTGCTCCAACAAATATTCCATCAGTCCAACAAAAAGCCCTTTTCACCTCGCATATTACTTTCATTTCCCATGTGCAAAATATACAGCGATTACATTTAGATTTAGCAAGACCTTCACTCAGCAATACACAGTCACACTTATCGACATTGTTGGCCTCACCAACAGCATCTAAATTTTCTACAATTTCTGGAACATTCTCAACATCAGTATCAATCAAAAATTTACCCTCCTCAACATTGTGCAGCTCAATCTCAGTCTCTACCCTTAGGCTTAACTCTTTTACTTCAGATGATTCATTAAAAACCTCAATAGAGTCAACTACCTGATCCTTCAATTGCACTACTTCACTCTTTATCTCTCTGTGCAATGTGTCTAGCTTGTCTTCAAAAGCTACAACCCTTGAACTTAACCTCAATTAAACCTTTAATTAACGCCGCTAAATCCATGTTCACAGTTTACATTCTAATCAGTAAATTTAAGAGACAAGTTGCAGTTAAAAAAAAATACAATTTTTTTTTAAACTTGAAAACATCTTCACTCAGTGCAGGACAAATTTGGAGACCAAACAACAATGTGGGACACATACCTTCACATGCAGCAATCGCTGATTACCAGCTCACGCCACTTCCCAACAGTAGCAAATTAAATACAATAATCATCTCTGCTGCATGGTGCTGCTGCTGTTGTTCCGATGCGGGAATGTCGCTGCGTTGCGCCGTGCATCCACTGTTGTTGACATCGCCCAGGCCCCGGCACTACTCTCTTTCATGCCGATCCTGGTCACGGCACCAAGAAATGTAATACGTCGGCTGGACTGAAGATGTCTTTATTGGACCATAAATCCTGGTCACAGCACCAAAATATGTAGCACGTCGAGCGATACTTAATGAAAATGCCGCTACTTTACATCATTGTTGACATAACCTTTGACGTGGCCGGTTGTGATCGTATAGGTTTGCTGTATCTACATGAAATTTAAAACCTGTTGGCGTGACTGTTTTTATTAATTCACTTTAAAAAAAAAACCAACTTTACATACAGAAACTCTAGATTTCAATCATAATAGTCTTCATCATTGTCCAAGCCTGACGCTCGCGGGAGAGAACAGCTCAACCTCAAAACTTAAAAAAAAAAATTAAAAAAAATTTTCAAAGTTCAAAACATGCCACGACATCTCAACCATAATGTTCTCGCAAACCTGCGAGCCCTCCACTCTGTGATTACAGCACAGAAAGATTAGCTACGTATATGTGGCTGCTCCGCCACCTCACTCCCACACAGCCCGCACAACCATCTTCGTCCGCATCCGAACAACAAGTAAAAAAATGGCCGACCTCGCGAAGCTTGCTCTCTCCCTGCAGCGCCTCTAGCGGCCACCCAGCGGACCAAGGTAAAAACGTAACGGGAAAAAAATACTAAATTAAATATAATAACAAACTATAAACTTTTATACTTTAAAACAACTTGTAAAGTGAAAATATAGATTTGAAGACCATAATTATATAATAATTTACAACATAATTTTAAATAAATTTGAACCGCGTGTCCTTTCATTGGCCCAAGCCAACCCGCGCAAACATATTACTGTCTCTCTCACACACTGAACGAGCGGAGGCGCACGTGCACTTAATGAAAAGTAAAAGTATTAGAAAAACCGTTAAAGAATCTAAATATAGCGATTCCTGGAACTGGGAAGGCACACCGTGCCGTCCAACTATTCTTGCCAACAATACACCCAGCCCTGAGTTACAATACAATAGCAGTTAAGCTGCAATTTATAATATTAAATTTAAATTTAAACACAAAGTTGCCTCAGCCTAAACAAACCAAACTAAATACATATAAAATTTAACAATTTCAAAACTGATACAGATAGAATGCCAAACAATACCTTACCAAACTCCTGTCAATAATACCTCAAAGTAATTAAGTAATAGAAATTCAACAAATCAAACATAAGGAAATAAATAAAATAAAATCAAGACATGAAACAATAAAGGCCTAAGTGGTGGGTGGACCGCCTCACAGTTCCCCTGAACCTTTTACAACCTCTGTCTAGGGTAAGGAGACGAGGTGAGAGACCTGGCTGGCCTTATGTATACCGTATATACTCGTGTATAGTGCGCCCTCGTGTATAGTGCGTATCACGATTTTTGCAACAAGTTACAGGGAAAAAAAAATTTTTTTAGTGCTTCACTAGTATGTAAAAAAAAAAAAAAAACACGGGAGGATGAGCCAAGTGAACGGTGTAACAGCACGAGGGATGCTATGATGGAGGGGCAAGGAAGGAAGGGGGAAGAAAGGAAACGTAGCGGGCAACATATAAAAGAGAGAGGAAAGATAACATTCACACTGTAAAGAGTGTGAAGGCAGGGAGGGTGGTGGCGAGCCAGGAGGGGTGGGGTGGCTTGTCTCTCTGCCAAGGTCGCTTGCTGTCTGCCAGCCCTTGTCTCGCGCGTGTGTGTCTTGCTGCTCTGCTGTGCCGGCAGCTTCCAGCATGTCCCCCCTTCTTCCCCCAAGCCGTTAGATAACATGCCCTGACAGCAGCAAGCTTGCTTTTTTTATCTCACCTGGTGTGTTTGAGGGGGTGGGGGAAGGAAAAAAAAGAATGATGCTCTTTTTTTCTTCGTTCCTTTCCCATGAAAAGATAGCTGGTCACAAGCCGTCAAATATCTTTCCTGGGTGGGGAAGGGGGAAAACGAAGAACAATGACACATTTTTCTTTCTTTCCTCCCCATGGACCGATAGCTTATTATGAGACGTCAAAATTAACTTTAAGGGTTTTAGCCAGCGACAGTTACTACTGAGCAAGGCAGGAGGGGAAAGGGGGAGAAAAAGAAAAGGAAGAGGAGTAATGATGGAGTAACCTGACCGTGAGAACGTTTTCTGTCTGCCTCCCACAGTTGACACCCGCCGGTTTACCACTATAACTTCTGCGTCTTACACTCCCCCTCCCAACCGGACTGACCGCCGGCCTTTATTTTTCTCTGCTTCCTACTCTTAACACCCGTCAATTTACGGCTTTAACTTCGCCTTCTCACCCCCTCCCCCCCCCAAGCCACACTTCCCTTACAACCGACCACTAACCTTTCTTTCCGTATTTTTTTTCTATTTTCCGTGTATAGCACCCACCCCTGAATTTTTATCAGTTGTTTTGGATTAAAAGTGCGTTCTATACACTAGTAAATACAGTATATGCCCAACATGCAAGGAGAGCCAACATCAAAGAATGAGGCCTAGACCTACTCAAGCAATTAGCCTAGCTTCTGGCCGAACAAAGTTAGAGCCTTGCCGGAATATGTGGGCAAACCTCAATAAGACCCACGGGTCTTCCTCCACACTTGCCGTAGGACACTTGAACGTGCCCAGACACCCCCTGCCTTATGGGTAACGAAGGTAAAGCCACAGTTCCAAGGCAAAGCCGGACGCTGGTGGAAGAAAATAGGCAATATGTCACCAGTTGGACCCAGCTGGAAGAGAGACTCTTGAACCATTTTTCCGGACCCCAGTTCATCGCAAGGCTGACAGATGAACTATACAGTACACACCAGAAACCAGGCGAGGAAGCCGAGCTCTTCATCAGGTACGAAGCCCTCATCCTGCAGAGGGTGTACCCCTGCCGCCCTGAATCAGATGGCGTAGTCCTTAGAATCGGACTCCTTTTGCCAGCAATCAAGTCAGACCTCCGCAACCCAGAGCCCCAGACGATAAAAGAGCTGGTAAGAAGAGCCAGAATTCGAGAGGAAGACGTAGCCGAAAAGGCTAAAACCAAAGCAAAAAGCAGGACCCAAGGGAGAAAGTCGTAGGGTAAACCTACCCCCTCCACCAGCAACTCAGTTGCCGAAATGCTGGCTGCCCTGAGAGACATTTCCCATATTTATAGCCAAACAGCAGAAAACAGATGCCAGCAAGACAGTTGCCCCTTCAAAATCTACGCCCACAGCAACATTCCATTCAGTGAACGTGCTGAACGACCCGACAGACACTGCAATACCTCCGCGGATCACTGTTCAGCTGGGAGAGAGAAAACTGAGGGCAATTCTCGACATCCAAATTTGTGTGAGCTGACGTGTTAACTGAAGCCCAGCAGCACAAAAAGCAGCAATCAAGTCACAAAGTCCACTTAGCCTCCCACGACTTGGTGCTACACACCCTCGGACACGTAATCCTGCCTATGAAAGTCGAAGGAAACCAGGAAAGAACTAACTTCCTGATTGTAGAAGATCTAGGGGAGGAACTCATCCTCGGGCTCCCTTGGCTTCAAACCAACCACGCCCTCATCGACTACCCACACCGCAGTGTTTATATCTGTAGTTCGAGGTTGCTGGAAGTCAGCTGGTGCGACGTGCACGAGAGGCAGGGGGAACCTGATCGCCTAGCAGCTAACGCTTCAGCCAAAGGAAGAGAGACTATGAAGCGAAGTGTCAAAAAACAAACAACGGAGAAGGCGCCGCTGCAGACAGCATAGCCCGGTACCTAGCAGCCCGAGAGCAGCCGAAGACACCAGAAGACGGCCGAGCGCACTTGCCCCTCCGCTCAGTCAACCCTCAGAAGTCGAAGAAGAAAGGTCGTGTGCCACCTGGCAGTGTCAAGTACATCAGTTTGTAACATGCCACCCCCGACAACCGAGAAGCAGACGTCATCAAGGCATGGCGTCAACTCCATCTTCGAGCTTCAGTGCACCGTATGACAGGGTCATTCACTATTCCAGAAGAGCAGTGAAAAGATTTCAAGACTCTCCAAGCCAGGGAAAACACACAGTTACCGATGCACAACCAGCACAATCTCTGCTCAGGAGAGCATACCAGCAGCAGAGAAAGGAGAGCACGCGCTCCCCTACTTCCCCTACACCCACTCCAGAGCCAGTCGCAGCGCAGCCACGTCTGAAGCTCCGCCCCTTACGGACCATTCAGCGCACATGTCTAGCCAGACTCCGCCCACACCGGCCGTTGCCATGGCAACCACTCGGCCACCAACTCCACCCAGTAGAGTCACCAGTGCCTCAGAGAAACAGCATGGCGCCGCCCACCATGCTTCACCTGCCAATACAGCTCCGCTCCAGCCCAGCTCGGCACCCTATGTGCCTCCGCAGCGCAGACAGACACCGTGACGTCAGTGCCATGCCCACCTAGCTCAGCAACATCAGCCGTACCACGAGACACAGTGGAGAGCGCCGCCACCCTTCCGGTGGCCCGCCACGTATAGACTCCATGCGTAGTGTAGGCCAGTGTTATCCTGTCACTATCAAGGTAGGAGAGTAGAAATTGTGTGCACCATGTGATCCCCTGAAAGCAGAGCAACCCTTGAGAAATATGCCTCAGGGATGAAAGCTTTCTCAGGAAATATTTATACTTGTAACATATCAAAGCCAGTTCAGAGGCATTTCTGTCCCCGCCCTCGTACCCTGCACAGATGGAGGTGTACCAGTGTTGACATGTGGAATGCGATAACCAAAGTATGGCAAAAGTGTTTTTTTTTTTTCTGTATAATGTGTGCATTGTAAAGTTTTTTTCAGGAGGACTAGCAGAGCAAAAATTTGAACGTAAAAATGAAAGTGTTGAAAAGAATGTCAGTTATATGAAAAACAACCTGTGGTTGTAAAATATCTGAATTTGTCATAACACATAAATGCCACTCAGACTTGCTGAAAACAGGCAATAAGCCATGAATGCTTTCGTGTAAACACCCAGAGAACTGAGCCAATTAAAGACTTGCTGATGATACAGGCTCCAACAAATCTGAAAGGGTGAGATTATAAAGTGATGAAAATGTGAAATTTTGTACCAGTGTAACCCCAGCCGAGTAAGAACCCAAAGGTACCTAGCTATGAACATAGTTAGCCACCTAGCACCCACACCAAAGATACTGTAATGATTCTTTTAGCTATGCATTCACGATAAAGAAGTTTAAGAGTCCAGTAGTGTACCCTGTCGATAGCTTTGCAACCCCCTTAAGTTAGGGTTAAGTATCTTGGACATTTTCTTAGCCTTCCCACGGACTGTAATGTTATTTATTTTTTTTATTATTATTTCACATTTGTTACAACTATCTCCACCAACAGCTCATGTACTGCAGTTCCGTTCCCAAGGCCATAAGTCATGGTAGTCAACTTTATGAGCCCCATTTTCTTTTTTACATAGAAGTAGGTTTTACCGATTCTCTCTCTCTCTCTCTCCGCCTTTCGCCATTACCTTGAGACATGGGTTGGGAGCCATCTAGAGCCCAGCAGAGCACCAGGGAAGGCAGACCCGTTCGTATGCTTACGGAAGAGGTGGGTTTGACGCGCTGTGGGCACATCGCCTCTATTGAGCCTCCTCACGGTCCTGCCGGCCACCCTTCCCCCTTCCTCTACGTCGCAAGCCCTGCCGGCCGGCCGCCAGACATGCTGCCGCCGCCTGTAAGCAGGCAACCAGCCATGCACCGCAGTGTGTGGGAGGCATACCCACCCCCCTGAGCATCACGCTGCCCTGGAGCGAGCGTACCATCCTGCGTCTCCCGGCCCTGGACTGCTCAGCCATGCTATCACCGCCACTCCTTCGCTCCCCCGCTAGCCCTGGCTAGCAGGATGTATAAGGCGCGCAGAGAGCAGAATCGGGCGGCCAGTTCGGCAGTTCCGCCAGGCCAGTCCGCCAGCATCGCCAGTTTCGTTACAGCCATTGCAGCGACGCGCAGCCTACCAGCGGGTAGCAGTCACCCACACTTGCAGTAATAGCACGAGGTCCGAGTTCAAGCCTAAGTCTATCGCGCGATCGTGTAGGGCAGTCCTCACCCTTTTCGCCGTGTCTCGTTTAGTGTTAGGTGGCAGGAGGAAACAGTCGACAGAGGAAGCTACCTTGGGTACAGGCTGGGGCTTTGCATTATTTATAATAAACACACTCTACCTTAACTCTGTTTGTCTACTTCGCCGTGTGCGTATGGTAGGTTAATGAATTGTTAAAAATAGCCATTAATCGTAAAGCAAAGAAACAACAGACCCTGGCAAATAAAGACAAAAAATGCCCACCAATAAAAACATAGAAGAAAACAGAAGGTGGCACATTAACAAGCACACAAAAACCAGAGGAAGCTATTGTAAACAAACAATGTCAAAGTGCAAGCAATGCACGATTAAAAAAATGCTGGGCTACCATACACAACGGGCAAAGAAAAATAATTATTTAAATAAATAAATAGGCTCACTCGCCATAGTAAACAATACACACCAGAGGAAAATATATGAAAAAATATTAAATGAGAACTCTGAAATTTGTGGTTGCTCAAAATGACTATTTAATTATTACTACAATATTAAATATTTTGTTTTCATTTTCTTTTCTTTTAAAATAAAATTCGCAACATTATTGACATCGATGAATAGTCCATTAGAAGTGAAATTGTACTGAAATTATAAAAAGCCTGAATCTGGCAGGCGCAGTTAAATGAAAAATAGTGAATTGATTATACAATTATTATTTTTCTTAAATTCCTTGTCACTCCCACCCACACTGCCTGCATTCTGATGCTTAGTGCTTGCAACTAGGATGCTGTGCAATGAAGCAGATACATTGATCTCTCAGTTTGTAAAATCAGTAGGTCGTTTAAATTTTAATCCAGATATGTTTTTATTTGCAGCTTGAGAGTCAGTACTCCCAGGCAATGTACTTAGTTTTTCTGCCTTGTATTATTTTCCCTCATCACAATATTTTTATAGATTATGAGGGCGTGGTACATAATTCAACACTAAAAGCATTAATCTATAACTGTAGGTTTCTTGAAGCCAATTTGCGAAAGTTAAACAATAGCAATCCTAGACAATAGTTTTAGACATTGTTTTAAACAATATTGTTTCCAGTGTTACGAACTTCTGAGGCACAACCGCTGACTCCGGAACCTCGTGCATTTAACTGCGGCGCAAGGGATCACGCGTAACGAGTTAGTTATTCTGGATAAATATTTACTCATAAAGTTGGCAAATACCTTTATCAAGGATTGTCATAGTGTTTTTTATCCATTTTGCCTTCGAAAAAAACGTAAAAATCGAGGTTGTATCTTATCATTAACCTTTGTGATTTCTTTATTTACTATTGACCAACTGTGTAGGTCATATATATATATATAGGGAATATTGATAATAATCACATTGGTATAAACATTTCTAAGAGTTTTTGATGTAACCTACTAAGTATCATTTCACTTTTGCTTTTGTACACATAATTACTTCCTCCAATTAATATAACTGTATCTTTTGAGATTAGATGCACAGCTACTTCATCACAACCTTTACTAACATATTCACACTCCGCCTGAGCACGACATCTCCACTCACAACAGTTTTGTTAGTATGGTATGCAGGTTAGCCGCTAAGTCTCTGTCGTGACTATCTGCATATACTAGTACTTTATTTTTTTCAGCTTTTCCTGCTTTAGATTCACGGTTATCTAAATCTATTATTGTAAAACAATTACTACTCACTAATTCTCTATTATTTGCAACTTCAACAACATTGTTTAATGGTATCTTGTCAGACTCTTCTAACGATGATAGTAGAAATTGAGCTACCTTACCTTTTCTGGCAACAATTGCCCACGAACTACCGAATTTGACTCAATCACACTGTTTCACATTTTTCAAATCTTCTTGAAACAAGCTAATAATCTTAATCAACGAACAAATCTCTTCTTCCATATTTGTAATCAACTTTTCCAGATTTGACACAGTCACCTGTGAATCATCGCAGTACATTACTGTTCCAACATATGAAGCACAATACCACTTCTTCATATCTATTGACAGATAGTTTGATCGGAACGTAAATTTTAGAAAGAAACGTTGCCGAGAAATTTGTTTCAAATTGTGATCTTGTTCACCCCGTTTTACGGTGTTTAGCAGCTTTCTGCCAAGAGTTGGTAACCTTGGACTTCTGGCAGAAAGCCAGTATCTCAGAGAACATTGTGGTGGTGAGGGTGAGTATTGCTATTGGGCAGCCTCACTGTTGAACATCGTTTAGGTGTTGCATCCGAGAGAATTTTGCATACCGTCCATTTATTGCATACTATTACCATTTTTGGTCCATCTAAGCCGGATGGCTCTTGTGAATTCCGTGCTGTTTGTGTTCCTTTGTGCGACTCGTGGTGTTCACATGCATGAATATTGTTTCTCGTAGCCAGGAAGTATATTTTTCTCTTTCTTTTTTTCTCACTGCTCTTATAATCGTCTAATATTTGGCGTAAGAAAAATTGTCAATATTTTCATTAAACAGTACTGACCCTTGAAATTTTTGTTAAGCTAAAATGAATAACAATGTACCCCTGATTCTAAGAACCTTTGATTAAAAAAACGGTAGCGATTTTACAGATACAGTCATATTGTCCCGTTTTAACAAGATGTTACGGTTCCGAATTCGGTACTAATTCGGCCACCTATTGTTGTCTCGCAGTCACTTGCTCACTGCAGCTTCTTGCGACATGGCGGCGACTGCCACTGCATCGTGGGTACAAATACAGCTAGTCGCGTAACAGATATTTTTACACGTGACTTCCATGCAACCCACAACATGTCATGCCTCTTTCGCGCCAATGGAGCACTTTGAAAAAGCATTGTGTCAAATGAGACATTTTATTCACACAGCATTTATAAACAGGAACACCCATAGTTATGATGTGCTGGGCTTTGTGACGCGTCCTTCTTGCGTCTCGTTGCTTGTTGCTGCGGTCTATTGATAATGTTGTCACTCGGCGTGGGTGTTGAGGTTATGTTATGAAGTGCGCCGGATAGCTCAGTTTGATTTACTTTCAGGGTTAACCAACCATCGTGATTTCACCAATAACAACTCACTTACTCAGTCAACTGTTGATTTATTTTTACTTTGCCAGATGTTTGGATTCTGTAAGTTCCTTACAAAAGGCGGTTATTTATTAAGCACACATAAACCCGTCAGCTGTCCGGCGTTACCATGTCTGACCGTGAGTTAACCAAAAACAAAACAAGGTAATGATCACTTATTCGTACCAACTGCCCTACAACTAACGCCCTCCTCGGGCCAGCGCCCGGCACAAAACGTTCTCACTCACCTCCTCCTCGGGCCAGCGCCCGGCCTCAACTGTTCTACAGCTAACTTCCGTCCGCCTCGGGCCAGCGCCCGGCACCAACTGTTCTCTCACGGCAACGGACATGGCAACAAATAGCGCACACGGCGGAGTGATACAACAGTATCCAAAATTCAACAAAACCAGCAAAATTACACATAAAACACATAACAAAGGATTCCAAAATTTCCGTTTATAGGTCTTACATTGAAAGAAAATTCTTTATCCACACAAATAATATAATTGGGGACAAAAAGTGCGCAACAGTGGAACTACTTTCGCGGCGCAATACCCTAAGCAACCCCCTGTGATGGCTGACCTACGTGCGTCAATAACCTACGTCATGGAGAGAATTCCATGAAGCAAGCG
>PNEQ01030592.1:91746-124083 GCA_003012365.1 Medauroidea extradentata | reverse complement strand
TGAATATTTACAAATAAAATGCGTGGATACCAGTACAATAAAATAAATAAACATTACAACATTACCAAAGACAAACTATCCCAAATCCCTGCTTCCTAGCATTACGTTAAACTTATTGAAATATACATGGGTTATGGTTACCAACAATTAGACAAATTAAATGAACAAACAAATTTTCCTTAAATGTAACGTAGCAAACGCTATGTTACAATACACTTTAACTTCTTCTCATGGTGATTCGTTTTTATTAAATGTGACAAGAAACCATTAATTAAATGAAAATGAACAGTAACTGGGTTTCAAAAGTTTTCACTTTATCCTGGACCTCATATACTTCCTCTGGCCACCTGAATCAGGCATTTGGCATAGACCACATGCCACTTTCAAAAAAGAGCTTCTTAATAATGTTGTACTGAATGTCTACATTTTGATTAACCTTCTAAATAAGATACTGAAATAAAAAAATTGGTGTACCGTTTACTTCTATGTTGGGGGTTCAGTTCTTCGCATTTATGAGTGAGTGAGAGATTTTGGTCAGCGCTCAACATCGAGGTCTTTACCGCTGGTGAAGGGTAGTATGAGGTGAGTATGGAGCGGTACATAAATGAAGGGCGGGGGAAACGGGAGATCCCTGAGAAAACTTGCCGACCAACAGCATCGTCCGGCACGATTCCCACATGCGAAATTCCGGGGACTGACCCCGCCGGGAATCGAGCCCGGATCGCCTTGGTGGGAGGCGAAAGGTCTGACCATTCAGCCACCGCGCCCCCCACGCTTTGATGAATAAACATGCATAAAACCACGTAGTGAAAAATGTGACATGTGTTTCTCAAATGACTCATTCAATTATTTTCCCGTTTCCGGTTATTGGACCCGATGGCTTCTTCTACAACTAGCTTAGAAATCATGTATTAGAAGTCTACGTACTTGATCGTCGAAAGCGGAACTTAACCTGACTGACTGCTGCAAACATTGAAATACGTCTTTGTTATGATATGCATACAAGAGGCACTGTCTACGTGGGTATCCTGAAGAAAACAACGATAAGTATTTCCATATATTTGGTGGGACTTCTTACCTGTCAAATCTTTATATATGCTACTGCAGACTTTATTGTTTATCTCGGAGTGGTCCACATTATTATTGTATTATTCACACAGTTTTTTTTTAACGTCCTGTAAACTATGAACGTGCTTATACCAACATCATGATTTTATTTCTTGCTTTTATTCACGAAGCAATATTTTCCTCTTCTCTATGCAAAAAATTGTTGCTGTCTGAGACTCTGAGAGCGCTATCTCAAAAGATAATAAAACCTTAACGAATATAATTTAACACGTAAGTCCGTATTTTTGTTCAAGCCAAGAAGGACAGTGCACTTAATGTTGTTTGTCTCTGTAAATTGACTGACTTCCGCTCTGCATCTATCTGGTATTTTTTGCTGACGAATGCGACAAAACCTACTTTTTAGCGTCAATCTTCAGACGGTAGCAAAAAATACTCGATTTCACAATGAGCGACTCGATCATTAGTGCGGTACGTGTAGGTTATGTGCGCATGATCTCGCCAAATCGATTTGCGAAATAGTTTACTCCACATATATCAGACATACGAAAACACGCATTCAGGAAAATAGAGGATTACATGTAATTTGATTTTGGAAACTCCATACGTGAGTTAGTCCCCTACACCACCACCCCTCTCTCATTCTCGCCGTGTTGTACGCAAGGCCGACGGCAGCGGGATTTCCCTTGTACAAAGCGAGGCGACATAATCCCGTCCCACATGTTAAACAATATGCCCATTGTCTCCTCTACTGGCTTCCGAGAAATTCTATGGTCTCTGGAAGAAGATACGCCGCGGCTAGGGTTTGCCGTGAGAGGCTGACGGGAAAGAACACGCTAGAGAGAATGTTGTGTTCTTGATCAGAAAACCAGCGATTGTGTGGCTTTGGGAGGGGGGAAGCCGAAGACGCGAGGAAGGCCGACAATGCGCCTTGCGCTCTTGGGCGTCTGCTACAGGAGGTCGTCCTTGAAGTGCGGAAGCGATAAGGACGACACAGCACTTGCTTCATGCCTCTCCCTAACCTCTAGGCGCAGTCACTGAACTGGCGTGCTGTATTCTCGCCGACAACTCACCTCTATGAGAACGTTAAGCTGTGTCCATTTTATTTTATGACTTCATATTACAATTAAAGGTGTATTGTACACTCCTATACCTTTCAAAAGATTCTGCGCCAAGCTTTCCATACCTAAAAAGGACCGCAAGAACATCCATTTTCGCTATTTTCGGCAGCGTAAAATTTAACTTTAGCGGTACGCTGAGTAACTGAAATGGATATACACACGTGTAATCTTCTATGTCTGCTATTCCTAAACAGACATAATTGTAAAAAAAATTGCCATTTTGAATCACACGCTGGGTGGCAATCGTTTCGATGACTCTAATAATCACACCCTGTGGGTAACTGGACATTAAATGAAACTTAAAAGAATACACGTGAAATCTGTCAGTTTGCGGTACGTGCAGGAATTTTTTTTATCTCAAATCTTTAGGTGCGTTTCTCCACGTACGCTTCTTCCAGAATGGCATTTCTTCGTCATATATACTGTGATAGAAGCTGATTAGGAAAATATATCAAATTGTTCGTGTTACGGTGATCCCGAGATACGCAACAAGTACTGTAACAGCATCAACTTATCAATAACATTTTCGAGGATTATTTATTAATGTACTCTTCGGTATAGCGATTTTGTATTTCAGTTTTTATGGTAAATAAATGTTTATGACTTTGCTTTTAAAAAAAACTATGTCTCGAGAACCCCACAGTTTGGGTTTTAATCATATATGTAATGTTGAGTTATAAAATGATAGGGTCAGGACTGGTCGTCTCATAGAGGCGAGTATCGGCGAGAAGAATGCACGGTAGTTCAGTGACTTGCGCCTAGAGGCTACACTGCAAAAAAAATTCCTAAAATGTTTAGGAAGTAATTAACCTGAATGCAGCATGGGACAGTTGTCATACTTCCGTCTTGTAAACATGCAAACTTTTACAGTTGTTACAATACAAGTCTGGTAACTTTAGTATACATTTGACCGTTTACCGTTTTGTAAACTTAGGCTACTATACGCACGTCTGGTAAATTTGCAAACTATTTTTAGAGTGTAGAATGAAGTGCGATGCGTTGCTTTGTCGTCGTTACCGCTTGCTCACTTCTAGACCTCGAACGAGCAAAATTGGTCCACCGTCCTTGTCACTAACGATGCTGAAGTTTTCTTAATTTCTTTCTCGTTCTATATTGGGCACAATTTTTCATACTATATATTTAATTAGGGACCTAGTAAATTGCCTTACCTTTAAGGCCATGATCTTTCATTTATTTCAAACAATTGTAAATAATTCGAATATGTTTTAACCAAATACTATGAAAAAATTTGAGACTGTGTACGGTCATACGATACACAATTTTGCAAAAGCGTTTTTTTTCTGTTTTTGTTTTTTAATAATATACCGTTTGCTAGCAAAAAATTATTTTTCTTCATTTTGGCTTATTTTGACAACAAAATATGTGATATTTCAGGCACAAAAATCTAAAAATCTGTTAGGTGTATTGCAACAGAAAAATTCAGATACAAACTATGCTATATAAGTGTTAAAACTGTAATAATTAAATTTTGATATATATATTAATTTGCGTTAAAAATATATTTTCTAAACCACTACAAAACTAAAGAGCGAGGTCTTAATTAAGCGCATTGAATTCGAATTATTAAATCTGAATTATGAAATAATTGAGCAAATTTAAAACACATACAAAATTACTCGAGATCAATTTAGTCCAACAATACGCACATACTCGTAAAATGTAATGTTACTATAAAGATAAATGGGCGGCAATTTGACGCAAATGAAAAATTTTAATTACAGAGGACACGGCCTCTTTAGTCTGCGAGAGGATATAGAGGAAAAGTGTGGAAGGTTCAGAGATTCCAGTCAGACTCGCCGAGACGGAGACTTCAACGCAAGTTGTACCCGACTACCTTGGCGCACCGTGCGTCGCGTCGTCCTGTCAAGAGTCCGGTGTGCCATTTTGGTTTATCGTATCAGCGCTGGAAATAAAACCACGAATGCATAATTAAGTACCGCGGCCGACAACAGAATGTGAGAGGAGTTGTGGAAGAGGGGCAGGAGAGATAGACAGAGACGGGGACTACCCTATAGAGGAAAAACACGTTCTTCGAGCTCCCAGTTAAAAATTAGTTACGCTTCAGGAAGAACAAGCGAAAAAGTTCGCCGGACGTTGGGATCATAGGGAGGGGGAAGGCACAAGGAAAGTGGATTGCGAGGCGATAAATAACATATTTCCTCCGGCAGTCGACGAGAAAGTTATCTGACTGATCCACAACTCTGATCCACCCGTCATCGATTCGATGCCAAGTGAGTGCCTTTGCGACGACTTGCGGAGAATCTGCAGGGAGAAGACGGTGAATTAGACACTGTTTGGTGCTGGTCAAGGAAGGTAGAAAGGGTTCATTAGAGCAGAGCGTATCTAAGTTAGCGTCTCGGTACTGGTTTCGTAATTACCTGCATGCTATGTGGCCAGGGTTACGAAAGAAATTCGACAGGAAGGCCAACTCTGTCAACTGAACATTCCGATAAAGCATTATAACTGAACACCTAGACTTAAGTCCGAGCATCTGTGAGCTCGCATGACGTTTGTTACTCCACGACGATCCCGTGGTCCACCTCGGAAAATATTTTAAGATTCCACTAAACACCTGATGTACAAATTCTTTGTCTTAGAGTATAAATAAAAAATGTTTGTTTGAAGAACCAATTTAATGGTATGTTTTCGTTAACACGTTTGCACTTAATTTGTTTTATGTGTTAAATGTAATTTGTAAACAGTGAAATTGTTTAAATTGCATTTACCAGTAATGCAAATTTAGGGAGGAAATTTTAAATATCACATACATTAAATTGGTTCTTCAAACCAAGATTTTTAATTGACACTCTAAAACAAATATTACGGCTTTGAAACAAATAATTTGTGTATAATGTGTATAGTGAAGTCAATAATAAAAATGCAGTGTCCAACCATCTTCTGTAATGCAGTAACGCAGGCAAACGACATCGGCATATTATGCAAAAGCTAATGAAATTATAATTGTTTTAAAGTTTGTATAGAAAGGCATCAGAGTATTGTCCACTGACATTTAACTTCTTTATTTTTCCAGTCTTCTAAGTAAAGATTTCTGATGAAGTTGCCTTGATTTATAGGCTATTCTTCTTCTGTGCATGTCTTCAACACCGCCTTACAAAGTGGTCATGAAATTGTCAAAATGTACCTATTCAAACAGTGTCGTGAATGTTAGATTGATATCAATTTGTTTGCCACGAGAATCGTGCTTCATCAATGAGGAAACATTTATTCTAAACTCGAGCTGGTCTATTTATAATTTTAATTAAAATTGTTCAGGATTTACGGAAGTGGTATCAAACCATTTTATCCAGAAAGTTCTGTAGACTAAGAAGTCTTTCGATATTTGGACATCTAAGTTGGTTTCTACACAGTCAACATGTGCGTTTATTCTTTACACGGTGTATAAGTAGTATTACAGAAAATCTTCTGTACGGTAGTAACGAAATCGTGTGCACAAACGTGATAACTAAGTAACTGATTACACCGACTATATAAATTTTCACAAATCTATGTTTGTATATTGGTAATAATCTTTCAAAATTTACTACCATTGTTTGTAATGTTACTTATAATTTTTCACGCCCGATCCCATGTTTTATGTAACTTACATAACAGTAAAATTTTTTTTGTAAAATGTGTCAGGCCGCCAAAGATGATTTTGTACATAAACATTTATTACATTCGTTCCCATGGGTATTCCTAATATTGTATAGCCAGTTTGAATATTTGTCAGTCTTCTCAATGAATGTTTGATATTTATTTAGGTCCACAAACATTTTTTTTTGTAAAATTAAATTTTTTAACATTGTAAAGACTGCAAAAATTTGCGTACCCAGGGCATGATACTGTACTCTCGAAATTCACTTATAGTTATACTTGTCATTTGAGTGATTGGTAAAGAATTAGCAGGTATGGTCTAAGGCTGTTGTTCAGTTACGCTCTGTGTATAAGGTTGTGATGTTAGCAGTAACAGCAGGCGCGCATGTTGCGAAGTATCATTGGGATAGACTGGATGGCAAAAAGGTAGCATCCCAAAGCTCCAGCGATCATCAACCATCAACTTCTCCGGCGCATTCTCAGAGCCACATTGTGTACTTCACCCCCTTTTCCCCTACACTTGGCTCGCATATGCACACGTCGCCTTGATCGATTGTCCCTGTCAATGTAAATTCTTCCCCTCCCTTTTTTTGCACTCCCTGCCTACCCTCCCCCTCCCCCGTCACATTTATCACCTTCACCTTGTTGGCTGAACCCAAGGGCTTTTCACTAACAAGAGCACCAGTTTAGAAACCTGGCTCGACGTCGACGCACGACAGCCGAATGAATGAGATAACGTGATATTATGTTATTTTCCTACATCGTTTCATCACATTCTTTCCATATCGACATTTTTAATATTTCTAAGGAAGACGTTACGTCCCCAAATGTTTTCAAAAACATTAACATGTTACGCATTACATGATTGGACTATAATTTGACACAAGTTGTTTGCAGACGAATGAAAGGCGTAATCTCATTAGCTCGTCTTGGAAAACACCAAATAACAAGTAGGACACTTAGTACATGGAAATCTATCGTTCAGCTGTGTCCGCTATAAACAACTATATAATTTATTTGTGTACAGCAACAAATTATTAATAGCTACCTATCGGAAATTTCTATGTAAAAACGAAACAAATATTTCAAAGTCAATTACAATGCGGAATGTTAAATGAAAACAATATATTGTTTACCTAGAACAGCCTAACTTGCATGGTGATTATTCTTATAGTACGCCTGCCTAAACACACAGTTTTTGACCGGATATATTGCAAGATTTACAAACATACGCCTGAAATTTAATTTTGTTATAAAAACTACGCACGGGTTTAAAATGGCGACTATCGGCGCCATTTTGGATCAGGACTTATGATTTCTGTACCAGAACCCACAGAATCGTACTACTTCTCTCGTCCACGGCACCAACCTTGTATCTAGGTAAATAATCTCCCCGCGCGACGACTTCAAAAGATACCGCGAGAAGGTGGACGGGTTCTGCGTGACAATGACAAATGCTAGGCCTGCGAGCTAGAAGGTCAGCGGTGTCGGGTCGGTTTCACTCCTGTACACAAACCTAGATCGAGTGCTGTTCGACTCAAAGAACCGGTATCACCAGGAACAAGATTATATCGTGAATAGTGATAAAACCGAAATAACTCCGAATTTCATGTTAACACACTGCCAAATATCTACTTAAACCAGAAAATAAAACAAAATAACCCAAATGTATTTGTAAAACCTTGATTACTTTCTCTATCAAAAAATCTCGTGTGCTGATTGGAAGAAATACATATTGTCTGAAAATTTCCAAATTTGCACTGGGATAATTTTAAATCCTGAAAACAGATTACACCTGCTGTGTTCATTTTCGGTTAAGTTAATCAGTCTATTATTTTGTACGGTGCTTACTATCAAGAACATGGCCTTTTAAAAGTTGTGTGTTGCAATTTAACGTGATTATCTGGTTAAGTATGCATTTTGACTAACCATAAATATAGTTAAATAAAATATAATTTAAAATACAAAATTGACGGAAAAATAAAGGCATAAAAATATTATTCTTACATATCAGCCCTCGTTCTGAACTTTATCTTAATTTCTTCCTCATTAAAGATTTTCGTAGGATTAATTGAAAAAATATAAAAATACGTCGGAGCATACTGAATTATCTTACCGTGTACACATTGTACGTCAACAAGTAATTGTTAAATATGTTCTCCAATTAGTGAAAAAAACACATACTGTATTACATAGCCGTAAAGGGAATTTATATTTTTGGTTCAGCCTACATCGTCTTCAGTTTGTGTATGCATTTTATTGAACTGAATTTGATTTTTATAAATTGTAAATTTACGTTAGGTAATTCAGTGTAGATTTTTACGTGTTTTTCAAATTGCGGTTATTAGTGGCTGGTTAGCTAAGTAACTGAACAAGCTATTGCAATTACATTACTAACAAGATATTCACTGATGTATACGTTTTCATTTCATAAGTGTAACTAATGCATTTAATTAATTTCCATTATTTTCAAGTAATTGTTACAACTGGTAAGTGTAAGAAAGGGCAATTTAACCTTAACTTCCCCAATTCACCGAAATAAATAAATAAAATAAGCAAGTAGGCCTTCAGAAGTTCTGACTGCACCGTGGAAAGTTTAAGAGCCGTCCGAGGAGCTCTGAAGTTGACGACACACACGCTATACACACAACCGCGAGCGGCAGGAGACAGCCACAAGGCCGCACTGTGGCCGATTCTCCGACGTATTCTCCTTTGCTCCCCCTACCCTCTTCCTAACCCTAAACCACCTTACCATCCTACAACATAGGTCCCTCCCCGCTCGATATCCTCGCCACCCTCTTTATCTTATTTTGAACTGGCATTCAAGAGTTTGCGGCCAGAAGGGGCCGCGATTGTTGAAGGGGGAGAGGCAGGGAAAAAGTAGAGGTAGGGGTAGCGTCGAAGAATGTTGCGAGGACCAATAGAGATTGGCTTCAGCATGGCAGCGCTCCGGCCTTTTCGTCGGAGCGCAGTTGTTGGAACCACCGCCAGATTGTGCTCACGAAGTTGTTGGGGGAGGGGGCGGGGGAAAGATAGCTCGCTTTGCGGTCGGGGACCTGAGAATTCCGACGTGAATCTTCCCCTATGGAGGAAGGGGAGAAAAATACAACAGAAATTCTTCCTGGCCAGTGCAGTATCCGTTCCCAGTTTCAAGACATACCACTTGTTCGCCCCAATTGAAAAAATGTTGCAGTAACACGTACATGAGCTATTTACGGTAAAGTGAGCACTTCTGAAACACTGATTAATTTTCCCTTTATAGCAATACGTAACCCCTACATTTCTGCCACTTATTGAGAGTTAGAGGACGGTAGTTTTCTCTTTACTTTTGAGGCACGGAAACAGGGAAGGCGATAAGTTGAACATAACACGTCAGTCAAACACCTCATCGTCTCTTAGCACGAAGGACTAAATTAGCGTGCAGTGTTTTCGTTGAAACAGTTCTTCTATGGGACTTCAAGTGATGACCCTGTTGTTTTATATGCGGAAAGTTTGTGGTAATGTCCGATGCAGGTTTCTATGTCTTAGTTTTACGATTACGACCGATATTTTCTCAGCTACAACAATCTGGAAAAAGCCATTTTTAGCACTTTTGAGGAGCTTGGGAATAATTTTTTTAAAAAGCGGACGGAATATTTTAAATCGTAGGGACACAGTTTAAAGTGTGTATTCTTTTCATAGGTATACACATTGCAAATATTCTTAATAGTTACACAAGTAAAAGTACTTTCCGTACGCCACGGCATAGCTCACGCGTCCGGGCCACTAACTTAATATTTATATGAATGCGTTAGTAGCAAGCTCAGTGTATAGATTTAAACATATAAAAATCTGACCTCGAAAGCCACAATTAAAAAAAAATTTACTATTATTTTTAATTAGTTGGTCTTCAAACTTAATCACTTTACCGTGAACAGAATATAAAATAAAACAAAATAAATCTAATAGTGTCCTACCACTGGAGGAAGGGAACACGACACATCTCCAGTAAAGTTGCTACTTTTTTTTCTTCTCTCTTACTAGTTGTAACCTGTCAAACTGTTATTAGCGTTGTATCTTTATCTATTTTGTCTTTTGTCTGATGATCTGTATTTACTTGATCATCATATATGTTGATTCGTGGGTTCAATTGTAAATGTAAATTTCCCGTTACTCTATCGTTAGGCTGTTCTCGAGTTCCTACAACATTTTGTTTTTTTCTACGCCGAAATACCGGATTATAAATGATTGCTTGTTTCTGCTTGTCTTAAATCTTGTTTATTCTTTTACCACGTGTTCAACTCTCGATTTCTATTTTCTTAGCAGAAAGTAGTGTCTGAAGACACAAGTGATAATTCTCTGAATTAACTCATTTACTTAATTTGCTGAAAGGCAAAGTAATAAATCGTGTTATAATTCATGTGCGCGAACGGATTAATCACTATAAAAAATTTGGAACAATTTCATTTAAGATATCCACTCTCTGTTCAAATACTAAGGTACTTCTTTAGGGTGCAATCAATTCGAGTTTTTCAGTTAATTCATAAACACATTTGTTAGTTATTGTTTCAATGTGTTGTAGTTGATATTGTGTCACATACAATATACGTCATAATACATTATCTGTTTTTCTGTGGCAAACTACTGATTGACAATGCGGATCTGAAAAATTCCTGTTTTTTTTTTTGAGCACCAATTAGAATTCAAACAACAAAAACCTGATCACGTGGCTGACAAAACATACATTACTCCAGTTGTTTTGTTTAATTGTAATTAACAGTTTAAGATTGTTGGAAAGGGAAGATGGAATAAAAGGAATTTAGGGGTGGGAGTTACTCGAATAACATCTCGTCGACGTCTCTTGGTTTACTTTTTCATGAATATCCACCACCGTTGATCCATTCATTTGTACACTGTAAAAAAACTTCCTAATCAGCACGGGAAGTTTTTCATACGTATACTGTATGTGACTCTTTAGGACTACTTCAGATTGTAAATAGATCAACTGTTTAGCATTGATTCTATACAAGTCTGCTAACATCAGTACATATTTGTTTGTTTCCTACATTGAAAAAAAAAATTGTAGGAAGTTTATCCTTCAAAATAATTTTGTAGTAACTACAAAGTAATGCTGTGGTGGCCACAATATTTTAGTGGTGTAAACAAAATGTTTTTGTGGTGACCATAAAATAAATTACGCAGGGTAAATACCCAACAAATATTTTGTAGCTGCTACAAAATAATTTTTTTTTTCCGTGTAAAGTTGTATAAAAATGCTGTCATTAATGCATGGGAAACAGTTTTACCGTATCTAATTTTAACGCTCCTTATGGTAAATTTACTTATAAATGTTTACAGTGTCGGGGTGTAACCTCAGGCTTTGTGAACCGTTTGATATAGTATGTGCGCAATCCGCTGGCTTGGTGAGTATTGGAAATGGGGGTTCTTTCTCTGTTTTGGCGCACTCGGCCGGAACACAGAACAACGAAGAATACAGAAGCGAATTATTGCACGATATGTCAGAAAATCATTGGCCAATAAACAGTTAGTGACGAACTTTCTGAAATGAAGTCCGGCCGATACGGAACGCTCCACAGCACACAGCATTATCTCATTGTTTTGAGTCTTAAAATGCACTGGATGTGAGATTAGAACAAATATTATTTATTCAATGTAATGTTCGGCAGATATTGTGATTCAATTTGAAGTTTTCAACGAACACTATATATATGGGGTAATTTTATAACTACTGTTCCATGTATTTTAAGGGTGAGAGCTTAAATGTTCATCTATCTTGTACCGACTCACTACATCCGTTCCAAGTATAAAAATAGTGCGTTCCTATGTATTTTGGCGAGATTTAGTGTTTGGTGTGTATCATCTACAATCCTATAAGGATTTATTGATTTGTGATAGCGTAGCCACCCCTTCTCATACTCCGATACTGGCTATTATTATTAGTATTAGTATTATTTCAAGACTTTTGACACATTGCTACGTTTACGGTGTATAAACGTATGGGAATAAAGGAACAAGGCATTGTTTTCAATTTTTTTATTTTTTTATTTTGCTCAAATAAAGTGCAGCACGAACCCGTGAAAAAAATATTTTCGAGGCTTTACTTTAGTATTTCTTATTTTTATGGTAATTTTAAACTGAGAAATAATGACTTTATTTGTGGGCCTGCACAAAAACCATCTATACGGATATATTTTTATGCGAATTTTTTCTACTGAAGAGTTAACGTTTCTTGTCCTACGAACCTAGGCAGACGCGATTAGAACAATTTGCCTGCGATTGGTGCGGATGAAAAGAAAAACGTGAAAATAATTTCTGTGCATCAGTGTGACCACCTGTTCGCGGACGGTGTGTCATTAGGGCAGCCGCAATCACGCCCAGTTTTTTTTTACTGCCTTTCAGTTTGGCAGGGTCCGTGGAGGTTGCCTATCCTGTACACACCATAGTCGTCTCCACCTCCCCCTTGCTCCCCCGCTTTCCTTCGCTCCTTCCCTCACACGAGCGACTGTCTCCCTCTCTCTCTCTAGCGACTCGTAACTTGCGGTGATAATGGCCCATAACATAAAGTACCGGCCAGAATCCCGCACGCCGACTGGCTTTTACTACTTCCCCCCTCCTCTCTGCCCTCCTAACCTTCCTCTCGTGACGTCACGCCATTCACTACGTCACCCTGGGGTTCATTCACAAAACGCTCCGAACTGCTTACCCTCATGTCGGTGATTTTCAGCGTAATAGACTCTTAAACGTGCTTAAGGGGGAGTGTTAGACAAATTTACTGTATTTTCATTTTTTAGCAGTAACATTTATTCAAAATTTCCTCTTTGACAAAGCGTATAGGATATATTTTTCGTAGACTACTTGACATTAATAACAATTGAGTCTTTCATTAATATGCCATGCAGTATCATTGCAGGAGAATTTTATGTTAACTTTCAAGAATTCACTTGCAATTATTCTGCATGAAAATTTTCAAGCAGTTTACAAAGAATATATCTCCTATGCTTTGTCGAAGAGAAAATTTTGATAACACAATCTGAATAAATGTTACGGCTCAAAATCTGAAAATACAAAAAAATTTTTAACACTTCGCCTTAAGAAAATGTAGTAAAATAAATTCCAAAAACACAATTTTAAATATACACGTATATGAAAGACGATGTGAAAGAATGCAAAACAATAACCCTACATAGTGATAGTTGCCAACTTTACAAGCAAACATTTACTTTAAATGATGCGTACGTTAAGCGTAATTAAGGTAAATTCTGCTACAGGTTAGAAATAAAATGTGCTATCTTATAGGAGAGCTTGATTTCATAGGGAAATATTCTGCCGCTAGTTGCGCTGTCATCGCTAACGGATATTTTAAAATACGAATCCGTAGCAAAATTTAATTTAACTATATTTGGCAAAGATATAAGTAATTTAATGTAATTTTAAAGTGAAAAACAAGCAGTTTTGCCTTTCAAATGATCAATTTCATGTAACTTATAATTCACGAAAGCTCTGTAATTGGCCAGTTTCACCTCTTACCAATACCAGCCCTAATGTGACAGAAACTGTCTCTTACCAAACGTTTAACAACGATCCTTCCAACCTATTGTAGAATTAACCTAAGTGTAATCTCTTGCGCCGCAATTAAATATACCTTTCAGCGTCAGCGATTTTTTTTTTCTTCCGTAAATACACTACTCGAGACAAATTTTGCTGAGAAACTCTGTAAAACTATTGTCTAGGGTTTTTTTTTGTTCAAGTTGGTTCCGAAAACATACACATTTAAACTGATGCTTTAAGAGTTGAATTATGCAACATTCCCTCTTAATAAACCGAAACCAGATTTATTGTATCACTATGATGTAATAACTATGTTATTCTTAGCTTAATGAAAATTGCATTTATCTGCTACATTTATATGAAAAGCAATTTTACCTTCGCCTTTAACCACACATATAAAATAAAATTGTTAGTTTATAATTGTGCGATTCTATAGTAGACCTAGTTATGTTTTGTTTGTCTCTAAATGTCGTTTTGTAATAGAACTAATCTACCTGCAAAAGACGTCTTGCTAACGTTTGTTTGCTTTCTCCAAAGCCGGGTTTCCTTATCAATTTGTCTTGTCTAAATCTATTACAAACGTCTCTCAGAAACACTCTGGTGACAACGCAGTAAGCCAACTTAATTTCCAAGCTTTTCTGTGAATTTCAAGTTGTCAATGAGCGCAGACTTCGACGAAGCTTTTACTGAAAATATTAAAACCCAGTGCAAAGGTTTCTAAAATTAGACTGTAATTGTTTTATTCATTGTGTGAGTTGCACAGATTTATAACTGTGACTAATTTTAAAAAACTCTAAATTAAAAAAAAGTAAGTAACCTCTGGAGACGCCAGGTATCGATCCTGGTGCCTCTCGCATGCTAAGCGAGCGCTCTACCATTTGAGCTACGCCCCCGGTATAGTTAACAGAATTGCCGACCACCCGTAGCTCGGTTGAGTGGCCGACTATGGTGCGAGGGGTTCTGGGTTCAATTTCCAGGTCCGGCTGGGTATCACTTTGTGTTCGTCCAAAGTGGTTTCAAGAATCGTCTCATTACAACTGTCTCACAAAGTATCTGGGTTACTCAAAATTATCAATTTAAAAAAAAAATGGGGGGACATTTGGCACAGTGCCTATCATTGCACAAAACATTTTTTATAAAAAATAAATAAATATTTAAATAAAAATATTTATAAACTTTAATTGCAGTACTGTCATAATTTTTTGCAGTACACTACACCTAGTATCACGGATTTATCCTTGTTACTTTCCAGTTTGTTGTTGGTCAGGAATGTTCCTCGTTATCTTTATTAAACTACGGTCAAATTTCGGAACTTCCCAAGGGAGAGGGAAAGGGTTCTAGGGGTACTTGCCCTGACATCCCGCAAATATGGCAAAAATGTTTAAGGAAAATCCGATTAAGCTTCTGCTTCTGTTTTCTAATGTTTAGTAACAGTACATTCTACGACTAATTAGCAGTATTTGTATAGAGTAAGCCATGCTCATTAGTTTACGAACAAAAAATACGGTAACCGAGCAAGAGCTTTGTCAAGGTTCACCTGTTTGTAGTTTACAACATGTATGGTCTGTAAAGTACGAGTTCGAATTCATTTGACGCTTCTTCTCTAAAACGTATGTCTGCAAACATGATTGCAGAAACTCTGGTTTTCCAGGAGGTCAGGATGGTTTAAAAGGTCAACACAATAGAGCGGCCAGGTATCTTTCTCAGATATGAATTGTCAAAATAAGGCAAACTTATACTGTATAGACTATAGGGCTAAATTGTCTCATGCACCCAATAACCGTCCGCAAGCACTCTTTCATCAGATGCACCTCCATGCCGTTCCACTTTTGTAGAGGTGCCTATTCTTGGATTCCGCTTCATTGGGACAGGCACAGAAGCGGTTCGTGTGTTCCCGAGCGAGGATCTCTTTAGTAACACGTTCCTACTGTCGATAATAAATCGCAATAATAATTTAAAAAGTAAAAACAGTCATCTGACTAGGTGAAATGATGCAGGTTAGAAAAGTGGTTGGAGGGGGAGGGTTGGTCAGAGGACTTGCTACCAGAGTTGTTTTTATGGCGTCAAGGGTTGAAAGTTACACGATGCCTTTTTGGGGTAGGGCACGCACGCCTTTGGATAAATTACACGATGGCCATGATTATTCAGAGGATTCTACTCGAGACATCACCATTGAGTAAATATAGACTCAGTGATATCACGCAGACTTGGCCGGAGAAGGAAAGGGGGGTAGAGGGAGAAGTGGCCTACTTTGTTTGCCTTCTGCAGGTTGGGAACTACGAGTACATTTTCTGTCTCTTTTTTTCTCCATTGAACTCATTGGAAAGTAGCATCACGTCTTGACCTTTCTCTCGAGCTAGATCTGTGTATTTATTTGGACGGTGACTCGTGAATAGTTTTAACGTATTTCGCCGACTCTTAGCAGCTGGGAGAACGTGTTTTATGGATTTTGACTGTATTTGCTAGTCGGGAGCAGGGCAACAGCTGCCTTAAGGATGGGTTGGGGGAGGGGTGCGGAAGGGACAGACTGTTCCGGACCCCAGCCAGGTTCCTTGCTCTTAACTCTGAGAAAACAGTCATATTCTTTAATTTTCCGGTTGTAAAATACATCTGTATTAACAGTGTTGCTGTGTTCGTATTGCTGGAAGGATCTGTACCATACTTTTTTCACTGTTGTTTATGTAAAATGCGCATTAATTACGTTTACAATAATTTAAAAAATTGGCCGACAAATTTATTCTTGAAATTTTTATTCAGATATTAGGAGCCCAAACATTTCTCTGCCTCAGGCACCCAGACACCTAGCTGCAGGTCTGGTTGGGAGTAAAATATCTCCAGAAATCGGGCAATTACAGAACTTCTTGATTTAAAATAATGCTGCCACAGTTCTGTTAATCATTTCATTATATACGTCCTACAATAACAACATGTAAACTTAGTGTCTCTTTAATTAGGATTTCTCGAGTATCTAACGTAATAAAGTACACTAAAATTTTTATTCTTTTTTAAAATAAACATAACGTTGAAAATTTAAGTAACAGACGAGAGTGTCAAAAAGGTTTTTATTTTACTTCCGTTGTATTCCATATTAGACTCACTATAACTGAGATAAGGCAACGTGAATTTTAACAGAAAGAACAAAATATTGATTTATATGTCTAGTCAGAGAGCAAACCAACGGCGTGGTGTCGATGAAGATAATTTTAATAATTAGGGCCACGATTTTGTCGCGAAAAGATTTTTGCCCCACTTTGTTTCAGTGACTCACGTGCACATCGGCAGTTCTGTTTCAAGGTTATTGGCAGCGTGTCTGTGTTCAGACACGTTTCTTATTTGACTGCACCAATCAGAATAAGATTATTGTGAGTCTGTACGTGTATAATTTGCCAAGGCTAGTGAGAGTAAAATCATCCAATCACAGACGATGTAGCAGAGCTGCAGGTGTGCACATGACGCATCGAAACCAAATGTTGCAAAAATCTTTTCGCCATAAAATCGTGGCTCTATTAATAATACAAAGAAAATGTGTACGACGCACAAAAATTAAGTTCATATCCTAATACAAACTAGTTTTTTTTTTTCCATTGGCTGGTAAAACTGACGCTTGGTTATTGAGATGGAAGAAAATATGTTCTATTCATTGGCAAGGTTTAGTTTACTTTCCTATCTGTATCACGTATGTGAAGCGGCTGTGCTGCATTTGAACAAAAAAAAAATCTCTAGACATCTTGATAAAATATGTTGCAGCTTGTCCTGAAAGGAGTTGCAGGCATAATTAAAATTCCTCTGAGAGTGCGTTGTTTTATTTGACAGCTTACTAGTTTTGGCATTGAGGATACCTTTTTTAGGAAGAGCTTTTCATGCCTAGTTTGGAAACCCACCCAATACGGTTAAAACATAATTACGTTTCTTATCGGAATTTAAAAATTGGTTTTACAGTAACCTCAGTTTATTTGTTGGCAGCTATGGCGTATGTGCCAAGAGTGGAATTCCGTTATATTAAGATAAACTTTCCTGCCATGAAGGCCAAACCGTGGCCAAATTAAGTACGCCTTTAAAAAATTATTTTACCATTTACCAAGCTAACCAGTATTTTGATTCTGATCAATGAAAAATAATGGGGGTATATTAGCCAAACTTTACCTGCAATGAAGGTTGACAATAACTATGTTTTTAGAAATAGCGGGATATTTGAACATGCGCTGTTATAGAACGATGTACTTACAAATAATTAAGAGTGGCTCATTAAAGCAACAGCGTAGATGCTGCAAATTGCAGAAATATTTAAAGTTAACATCCTACTATTATTGAATGATGCATCTTGAGACACGTGAGAACAGTTTTGGGACAAATCACCCACTTTCAGCGTTAAAGCTGGTCAGTTCTACCTGGGTTTGTTGAAGAGTGAAACGCTACTTTAAATAAACGATAGCCAATATCGACACAAAACCTTCAGTATCACACACAGCACGTCGTTGCCTAGGAAACGGTAAACTTTTCCCGCAATTTTCTGTAATCGAAAGATATAAATACAAATTGTAAGATAAATTCATAGGTCTTTTAGTTTTTCGCTGATTTTTGTTTAAATTATATTATTATTAATAATAATAATATCATTACCGTCGTCGTCTTTATTTGGCACAGTTAAGGCAATTTTGCCTTCTCTTACACTGAACCTTTTAGATCTCGCACACATATACTACAATTGACACAAAAATATGTAATACTGCGACGAAAATAGTATTATCTTAAATAAATCTAGAAAGTAAACGTAAACACTCAAAAAATAACATGTAACATCAAACAATATACAGACATGCACTAAAAATTGCTGAGTTTTTGCAAGTGCCTAGTAAATTAAACATGTTCTACAGAAAAAAATTTAATCTAACGGATTTCTAATACTAGTCTGTAAGCATAACAAAAATACCACATAAACTATTTATCAATACACTCATAAACATTAAAAGAGTGAACAGTACTTAATTTATTCAGCTGGTGTTTGCAGTTTATGATGAGAGACATACTTTAAAAAAAGTAAGTAATTATAGGCATTTAGTCCAGAAAATCTTAATAATCACCAGTAAATAATCATAAGCAACCAGGTAGTGTTATACTTTTTTCTTATCCATATTATTTGTTCGCTAACATATCACCTTTCTTGGAATGTGTTGCGTTTAAAAACAACACAACAATAACTCTGTTCACAGTGTACTCTCGCATAGTACAGGAAAACCAGGCTGTTAACTCCCAGTCGGCGCGCCATGACGCGTGGTGAGAGCTATCCCGGCGGAACCGTAGCTGAAAATGTCTAGTTTGAATGTCGTTTCGTTCCCCTCTTTTGCCCCTTCAGCGGGCCACGGCAGTTCCAGCAAGTTTATGAGCGCAGTAAACTCGACTCCCGTTTCCCCCTTCTCCCTTCATCCAAACACTGTCCCCTCCTCGTCCTACATTGTTTACAGCACTAAAACACACGCACGCATTACCCTTGACGTAACTCGTTGCTGGGATAGGTCAGGCTCACCAAAACTTTCTCCTCCTTTTGTTTACGTTCTGTTGGTGCGTCTAGAAACCCACCGGAAGAAGATGCCTCAAGAAAAAAAATTGCTAACAAATGTTTGCATTACTGTAGACACATTGACAAAGCAATTAATACTTAGGCCATGTTTACTGGCCAGTGTTATAGTTTATAGACCTTTTAAAAGACTACTAAGTTAAATACTACGCAAATGCAGCAACAATTTGTGATGAAAGGTATGATTGAACAGCTTTCAAAAATAAAATTTAATTTTGTACATCACTTAACATGACAGGACGAAGAAATATTTTTAATTAATTTTACAAAGCTACTATTTTTTAATGAAAGTTACCGGAAATTTTCAGAAAACATATAGACTATATATATATACACACACACACACCACCATATTTATGTATGCATTCCTAAAGTAGCACATTTTAATCTCAAAACAATTTGATTAGCCTAAAACGAATCTCTTAGTTTGTGTTGTATGATCTAGTCGATTTATATTGCCTGATATAATAACATATAAACAAGCACAGAAGAGTTGTAATACGCTTGTGTATTTCCGTTTGCATGGAATACTATTGCATTAAGTTGTATGGGTAAAAACCGGTTTCTATCAGCTAATTAAAGATACAACTAACAGCAGCATGGATACTAGAATCGCTATTTGCTATACGTTTCAGTAAAATATTCACCAAAGACAAGTGGGAAGGCTTTATTACAACGTGACTGTGTATTGTAAAGGTTGAATAAATGTAAATATATTACTATAGGTAAGTGTTTCGGAGTCAGTTATTATCTGGCAATGCCGTCGGTTACAGTTATTCTTTTTATACAACCCAGTATCTGCCCTAAAGGCGTTTGCATTAAACTTTAGAGTAAACGCCTTTGGGCAAAAGCCTTACCGGCAAATGTCTTATTGGGTGAGTTGTATGGAGAAATATATTTTAAGGAAAACGCCTTATTGGGTGTGTTGTATGGACGAATATATTTTAAGGAAAAATGCCTTATTTGGTGTCTTACCCCCAAGATCGATAAAAACACAAAGACTTTAGACTGGCAAAGTTCACGAATCAGCTTGCTACAGGATAGACTTCACATGTGTTCTGAAGTATTTATCAGCAGCTCATTGGATGCGTATGCTGCCTGACACATTAACGCACAAACTAGACATTCAATTTATCGCATCTTTGTCGTTGGCTCATGGCTTTGGTCACGCTATTTTCACCAACAGATTTCACGTCTGGTAGATATTTCAAAAGACTTGCTAACGACCTCTTCAGTTGTTACGTCTCTAGTAGTTTTCGGGGTCTGTCTACGTATTACAGGCGTTTTGTTTGGTAGTATATCCTGTTTCTGATTGTCTCGTCCTATGAAAAACCTCTTCCTAGACACTGGAGGAATCAATAAGTAGAGGTGATGGTTTATCGCGGGAAAACAAGAAAACCTGACTATTTACTGGATTAAACACACGTTCAGTATACTGGCTTTATCTTGTACATGGATTGACACTACGAGAAGAATGTCGCACAATTTTTTAAGTGGTCGTAGATTAGTTTTGCTTATGTAATTTATATTCTACGATATTAGAACTGTGTTCAACGCGAAACAAAATCTACTTCGTCACCTGTTCTAATAAATAATTTTTTTGGAAATAAAGTTGAGTGGTTTTAAAACAAATCTAATATTATCAATAAATTGTTCCTACATAAGCAGTAATGGTTTGTGAACATTTAGAAATATTTATGAATTTGTACACTCCGGAAAAGTTTTAAGGGCTAGGCTTGCTTTCAGTGTTAATTATTTTGGAAGGTACCGGTAATTATTTCAATAAAATTATATTTGAACATAGAAATGCATTTTTTTACAGTGAGGTGCTGAGGTACCGCTTAGTTTTCAAACCTTGCAACGAGAGATTTGTTGGCGTGACAAGTAGGCTGTTTACGCTACCATAACCGGTGACTCAGGACATGTGGGGTGATATTGCACACAGAAAAAAAAATCCGTGCATAAGCTGCTAAATTCCAAAATGTCCTTTGGCACAGGTGGAAAATTTAATGTGTGTAAAAGTGTCCCAAGTAACACCAGTTTCGAAAATCGCTCCCGATTATGGTAGTTAACAAGAAAATTAGTTTTTTTAAATTCCTCCATGTTTTATATTATGTAGGGAAAGAAGAGACAGAGTAGGCACCTGATGGAGATGTCGTCAGTACTGGTAAGGGTGAGATGAAGTGAGCGTGGAACAATGATGGATTGGTTTAAGAAGGGGACAGGAGAAAGGGGGGCAGAAGTATCTCGCGTAGATCCGACAGCACACGGCAATCTCTGCAGGACTTACGTCTTCAAGGAAGGAACGTAAAAGAACAGGCAGGCGATCACTGACGACTTCGTACCGCCATTCTTGACGGGCTGAATTGTGTTTCGACACGCAAGTCTTTTAACCCGCTTGCACGCGAATCATCCGGAGGGGCGGTGCCGGAATAATCGACTTCTGAGTGGGCCAGTTAAACCCCGGAAGCGACTTCTCAGCCAAACGGCGGCAGACAATGACAAAAGAAACAACTGCTGCCACAAACTACCTAACAGTGCAGAAGCGAAATCACCGTGTGTAAAGGGGGAGGAATTCGGGCCGCCGGAGGAAGCATTCGTCAGTCTACAGCTGCTAGTGAACACGTAAGAATGAGGGATCGACCAAAAGTCTACGTCCTTCAGCTCGCGGTAGCCAATCGAACACATATTCCGGAAATCATAAGGTCCTTATTCAAAGCCTAGTCTCAGACTAAATAACACAGACGTGAAATGATGAGGATGCTCGTTTGATACGGGCGAAATTCGTCGCATCTGATTGCCCATGACTATTGATACAAACCCCGTGTCGGGCTCCTGAAAGTTACGGCAGGTTTTCTAGTGGTCTGGTGGCTGCCTAATAGGTAGCGGCACGTGTATTTCGCGTATTAATCTGGCAACAGCGTAGACTTCTCAGACCTATACACACACTGGCCAAAGTCAAATATCCATTGGCTTCTAACAGTAACACGTGTTACCACCACGACTTGATTTCTTATTTATCACTGGCTAGCAGTCGTCGAAGATGTGTTGAAGCAGATGTCATCTAATCACAGAAGGAGTAGTGGAGTATACAATATTGGCATTCAACCTGACCTAGAATCAATACGTGAAATAATCTTGCCTCTACTAATACGGCAACCGTCTTGAGGCGGCCGCCTACCCCACGCTTCAAATGCGTTGCAGCGTGTTCGTAAACAGGTTTTTTTCTACGAAACCATTCCACGTGTGCCCATTGTGCCAACTAACGAAAAGATAACAAACTTCAGGCAATGACGGAACCTCATTGTTAAGACGCCACGCTTATTAAAACGCGGTTTCTAAGCCCTCCAACATCACTAAAAAGGGCCTTTTCAGACTTCCTAACTTCAAAATGTACTAACCGGATGTATGTGAAACTCAGGTTGGGACCTGCACTGAACTTAGTTGCAGACTTTCCACCAATATAATTATATGGTCACCGCTTAGTGTCCGATAGTAAAAACCGTTCGGCGGGAACCTTGCATGCTAGTTCAGCGCTTGGCTCGTTGAGGTGACGCGGCATTTGATGCGCGCTTCAAGGTCGACCTTACTGCTCCGTCGGTTTTGAGCCTCTCACGTGCGGCCAGGCGACGCCCTTAAGGGGCCTCCCTGCCTGCGCTTCAAATGCGTTGCAGCGAGTTGTTACGATTATTCTCTTTTTTATGAAATTATTTAACGCCCATTATGTATGTATGTCTACGAAAAGAACACGCACTTGAAACTGTGTCTCTATAGTTTTAAAAATTCGGCCCCTCAAAATGGCCAAAAATGGCTTTTCCAGACTGCTATATCTGAAAAAATAGCAACTGTATTCGAAAAACACAATTATAGAAACAAGCACTAGACTTTGAACTATGCTGCCCACAAATAATATAATGTGGTCACCGCTTAAAGTCCCTTATAAAAAAAAAGGATAATAGTAAAGCACTGGATGCCAGCTGAGTGGCTTGCGCAAAGAGGCGATAATGCTTTAGCATTACATACGTCGGTTAGTGGCACTCTTACCTCTTCTGTTCTACGCACAAAAATGTAGCCTATATAGGGAGGCCTCTTAAACTGATTGGCGGTTGGCGTTTCCGACAACTGTTGGCCAGCGAAGCCATTTTGCTAGCGTGCGTCACTGAGTTTGCCGTCCTACCAACTTTTCCACTTCTGTATTCCTGAATATTCTATAGTAGCCTACCCAATAACAGAATGTGCACGCGCTTACATCAAAGTCCCTGTCACACCGTAGGCTTCTTTATCCTAGCCTCTTCTGTAACTGATCCTCATTCTGACTTTGTACAGCGCCTGCCATGAACTATGTTGCTAGTCGAAAACACCGTGATGTACGCGACCTGCAGAGCTACGGTACATATAAGCTTTAGGAGCTGGAGTGAGATCTGCTTAGGAATAACATTCAAAGAATATTACACGCGCATACCCATCTCAGTTCAACCACTGCAAAGCTTATTTTCTAGCTGTCGAAATGAGTGGAAAAGGTTGTTTTTTTGTCCTATGTGGGTATTAACGTACTGACGCGCAATATTTTTAACTATATAGGCACAAACAACACATCTTTAGCCGCAGTAATACATCGTAAAATAATATAGTAACCGTTGAATAGCCTATCTCTATAGATTATGGTATATCGTGAAAATATTTTGTGTCAACATAACCTTGAAAACACTGCAGTTTATTGCAACATGTGTGATTGAGTTTTTTACGTCTGACACAACGTAGCTGTCTGCAGACTAATAACAGGCATAAAATATTACAATAGCGGGTTTCTTATTGGCTCAGTCAAGTAGGGCAGCAGCTCCTCGTACAAACGTGAAAGCCAGTAATCTTTAAGTAATGTGAACGTACGTTTGAAACCCAGCAAACAGTCAAGTTTTCCCGTGATGAACCACCATCCCTACCTATCTAATAAAGGCGAGTTAACGGTGATAAGACTGCAAGTCAGTTCAGTGACTTGCGCCTAGAGACTATTGTGAGGCATGAAGCGCATATTTGTGTCACCATTAATTGCCTCACGCGTGCAAAATATGTCCAGCCAAACGGTCTTCTTAAGAGGCCCTAATAGTGTTTCAGGCGCATGTATGCAACCCGCATTAACAACATATAAATCAAGGGTAATTTTAGGTTGGGTACAACAATAAGAGTATTACACATATCAGCGTTATCTTTGCGATATATCAAATACACGGTCGTTCTTATTTTTGCTGCGTCTGCCGAAGTCAAGTATAATAAACGGTTACATCATGAATGTGATACGAAAAAAAAGTTTTGTAAAATTCGTAGCAACCATTCTTTTTACGTAACTTCGGTAAACACAGCGAAAATAAGAGCGACTCGGTCTCTGATAAAACGCGAAGATTATGCTGATATGTATAATACTCTTAATGCTACAGCGAACCTAAAGTTAGCCTTGATTTATATGGGGTTGATGCGGGTTGCATACATGCGCCTGAAACCACTGATACGGCCTTTGTGGCCAGTTATAAATGACCCCTGATTTTCACGAAAATATTTCTGCATCACTTTGTTTCAGTGTCTTCCGTGCTCATCTGCAGCTCTGCTTCGTGGTAAATTGGCAGCATGTCTTCGTGTAGAGGCATCACTTAGTTGACTGCACCGACCAGAACTAGATAACTGCGACACCAGACGTCTGTGATAAGCTAGTAGAACCCCAGAAAGCTGTTATAAACATCCAGTGTCGTTGACCACGAGGCAGAGGTGTAGGTGCAAATATCCCTACCTATTACCAACGAGTAACCTAGCCTAGACGCCTGGAGGGCACAGAACCTCACGAGAACACGGACACGCCTACAAACGCGCGGTACTTACCGGCCTTGACTCTTTGTGTATAATATGCTTCTCCTTCTCTCTTTTTTATTTATTTTATTGTATTTTATTTTTCCTCTCTTGCCTGGCGCGCATGCAAATGGCCGAGCCGCGGCTCTCGCTGCTTCGGCAGAAGAAGGATGTATGATCGCCCACACAATGGCGTGTCTCCAAGGCCTCAGTGCTGAGTTCTCTCCGTGGATTAGGCGAGCCCGCTGTCGCGAGATATTACCTTGGACGTGACCGCAATGCCGACACGGCTTCGGGCGTGCGTCTCGGCAAAAACCGGCTTGCTATAGGTGTCCGTCGTAAAGAGAACACTTTCTAAACCTCTACTATATTTTGCATAGAGATAAAAAAATATCGTATGAGGACCGGGCAGGGGCGCTGCCAAAGGTGTTATTTTCCCCTCCCCCCACCGCCATGTGACTAGTTTTTAAGAAAATTGTTTAAAATTTTGAAATGTTTTTACCAGTAGAATATTCAGTGCTTTGTTACGAAAACTACTAACTAAAATAGCACTATATTTACTCCTTGAAATACAAATTTTCCCGGGGAAGGACCCCTGGGACCCCACTTTAACGCCAATCTCTAGTTTCTAATTTTTTAGCGATATTAATTTCTTACGCCTAAATGAAGACAGATATAAAAAGTCTGCCTGTCAGTTTTGTTTAGAATCGTCTTCTCCATATCGGCTGATTTTGTTTCAAAGTAGTAAATACTATGGTTTCAGCTAATTATGTAAATAACTGAATCCTGGTTAACTGATTTTTTAGTCGAACCCGAACAATTCCATGCTTTTAGCTGTAACGCAAAAACTATTTCAAACAAAACTGTCGCACAGATTTCTGAAATCTGCTCTCGTTTGAGCCTAAAATAATAACTATCGCATAACAGTAGAAACTAAGGAGCATGGCCTTAAGAGTTAGAGGACCTGGCGCGTGAGACGTGCTGTAACGTGATACGGAAAGTCATTTTTCATGTACAGTTACTAAAAATGTTTCTAATGCGTTTATCTACGAAAAGGAAACACACTTCAAATTAAGTCCCTATGATTTTTAAAATGCAGTCCGATAATTAAAATCATGATTATCAAGCTCCTCAAAAGTGCTAAAAAAAATGACTTTTTCACGTTGCTGTAGCCGAGAAAATATCAACTGTAATCGTAAAACGAAATCATAGAAACCTGAAATGGACTTTACTACATACTTTCTACACATAAAGTTATAGGGTCATCGCTTGAAGTCCCGTTGAAAAACAGTTACTACGTAAACACTGCACGCTAAGTTTAGTGCTCCGCGCCTAGAGGCGATGAGGTGTTTGACGGATGTGTTATATTCGACTTATCGTCTTCCCCGTTTCCGTGCCTCAAACGTAAAACAGAAGCTACGGTCCACTACCTCTTAAAGGAGTGTTCGGTGTTTATTATATTATTCTCAGTTTAACCCCCCTCCTCCCACCTTCTCTCAAATCTTGGCTACGCCACTTTGGCCAAGGTATCACACCCCGGAAGCAGACTTAATATTGGGCAACCGTATGCAGGATGACATGGAATTAAGCCCTACAATGAAGAAGCGCTGGAATGAGAGGGGTGCGGTAAACAAGAGATCCCTGAGAAAACCCGCCGTCCAGCGACATCGTTCGACGTGCAAAAATACGGGGTCCAGCCTCGACAGGTATCGAACCATGATCGCCTTGGTGGGAGGCGAGGGTCTGATTTGTAGGCTAGCCTCCAAGAATATGTGAACTCTAGCAGACTAAATCTGCTCATTGGCTGGGCCTGCCTTTAGTTGCTTCCTTTATTATTGACCCAGATCTCTCAAGGAGTTGTCAAATAAGTAGGGACCTGAAAAATTCGCGTTTTCGTTCTGGCATACGCTAGAATTCCAGCTAATATAAGTTCGTGCCCCTTTCACATTTGTAGGTTGGAAATTCTAAAGGAGCGAAGTGCCAAAAATATGTTTTCGCGTATAAGATAAAAAAAAACAGTGCTGCAAGAGCCTACAGGTACATGGGTGCGACGATTTTCATATTCTCAAAATATCTGCCAGGATAATTTTTGAGACTTAATTTTTTACAGTATTACATTGGCATCAACACCTAGTTCATTTTTATGTAGGAAATTCAATTTGGTCTCTTTTGGCACTTAGTTCCTTTAGAATTTCCACTCCACAATTGGCTGTTGACTTATTTGACAACTCCTGGAAGTCGCTAAGTAAATAATAACAATATAACTTAACGTAGGCACATTTCACTGTGTCATCGAGCAGCTAATGAACAACTGTTGCCAGCTGGAGAACACATATACTTATCCTTGGAGGCTAACAGGTCAGTGCACCTGCGAATTTTTCGTGTCTCTAAAAATAAGTAAGTAGACTTCTGATGTTTGGTAAAAAAAATTAACAAACGAATCTATTTCGCTGCCTTACGCGCACACCTGTACATCTGCTTCGTGGTCAATGATTAGATGTCTTCATTTTTCATCGCCTTGTTCTGTCCCTTAACTACGGAAGTGTGACGTTTCGCAGCAATCTTGTTCTGATTGGCACAGCAGTGGCACCTGCGCACAAAGACAAGCTGAAAATTACCACGAAGCAAATCAGCAGATTTGTAGGCTACGTAATGCAATGAGCAAGTTCGAGTAAAATTCTTTTTACCAAATATTAGTGGTATTAATTGTGTGCTAGTTGACTCTACAGCCACTGACACGTTAGTCTGCAAGATCCGTGTATTGACGAGTGGTCGCAAGATGTCCAGTACCCAGTAATTTTTTCATAGTTATTGATCTACGGCTCATGCATCAGGAGTGTTCATTTCTGAGAATCTGCATCCCTACCTGGCAACATTCCACACGCCGCCACTGCTGCCAATGACAGAAAAAAAAAACCAACTATCAGAACGTGGTCTAGCAAGCTTGCTAAGTGCAATTACCTCGGGTAGTAAGTCGGGCGTGAAAACAGTGCTAACGAAGTGGAATCCGCTTCTATCACCCTCCGCTACCTTTTTTTCTCCACTTCTCTCCCCCTCTTTTTTTTCCATCTTCCGCTCGCTGGCTACAGCCGTTTCCTTCTGGCGCCATCACTTGTTCGTGACCGCCCTCTTAAAAAAGCCGTCCGTGTCAACGTTTTAATTACAGTTAACGAAGTTGACCGGAGAGTACTCAGCACGCCGTTAGAGTGATGTCAAAGATATTACCCATCAAGTACGTGGAAAGATCACTTTTTATGTCCCCTCGACTTTAACTTTGTCCCTTGTAGATGGCGGATGTAATGAGTTATGAGTCCAGGAATGTACACAGACACATTTGTCGTCACGCTAGTTTACACTTATTTTGCAGGCGTAATACATTCCAAATGCCACTACCTGTTAAGTGTAAGTTCGTGCCACTTTCGCAATTGGCCCTGACTTATTTGACACTTCCTGTAGGTCGCTTAGCCAATAGCACAGAAGCAACTAAATACAGGTCCATATCACTGCGTCATCTAGCAGCCAGTCAGCAGATAATGTCTGCTTGAATACACACATGTTCTTGGAGACTAGCCTACAATTCAGTGAACACGCGAAATTTTCCTCTCTCTAACAATAACAAAAAAATCAGTCCAACACATTTTTCTACGATTTTCTATCAACTTAATAAGTAGAGTTTACAAATACTGAACATGTGGAGGGGGAATTAAAGAGTGACCAGCAAATAAAACCGTGAACAATTGCACACGGATTTGATATATATGAAGTGCTGAGGGAGGGTAAACATGTACTCGCGTCACTCAAGAACTCTAGCGTTTCACAACAATGAAAAATTGCTAAATAAAAGAATAAAGTGCAGGAAAGCAGGGTAGTTTAGTGTGTTTAGTCTTCGGTATCAATAATGGAGTGGTTATTTGCGAAAACATTGTTTGTCTTCTCGTCATAACTTGCACACGTACCGTTAAATTACTGTACTGACTCGCAATTTTTTTCGCATATTTATAGCTGCTCACATATCACAAATCTCTCCCCCTCCCTCTTTTTTTACCCTTTTCGTTTTCCTAGCCTTCGTGTGTCGTCCGTCATTCGGGAGGAGGGAAAAAAATAAAACATATCGCATACACGAACCAAGTTTCAATTTAGGGTTTAAAATGTAAGACATATTTTGTTCTATTGTCGTAGATACAAATCTAAATGGGTTCTAAGCAATATTACGTGTATTCAGTAATCCTCAGTACTTTTTAATGATATCGTTTTCTGACAAAAACATTTTCTGCATTGACAAGAGGAATACGGAAAAATAATATGCGGAGGAATTTATGAAATTGTTTCTGAGTTTTTTTATTATGAAAACACTTTTTTGTCTTAGTTTTTAGCGTATTCAAAAATAACACAACAGACATTTTAAGTTTTACCAATACGACAAATAAATGGCTAAAGGCGTATGGTAGGTTACGTAAGTACTGATACATATGTAAAGTCCTACGTATCTCTCCTCCATCCTGCACTGAATAGGGACAACAAAACAGTTTGGTTGTTGGTACTACTCTGGACAGTTCCTTCAACATTCTGATTTGTAGAAGTTTTCATCAGGTTTGTAAAAGTAACAAGACTCTAAGTTTGTTCAACTGCAATTAACTTCTCCGTTATACCAACATCAGAACACGCAATTTTAATTTTTAGTCATTGGTACCTCTGAATTTTACTTTTAAATGGAACTATCTTGCTTGTTTTTCTTCGTGAATTATATTTCATGCTCCCTAGTGAATTCATTGTTTAGTTATAAATAGCTACAGAACAACACTTACCCCATTTGAAAATAAATTTAATGCAACATTGCCTATATTAATAAACGTACAATCGTAGTGGGAATTTGTCATAAAAACGATAATGGCGGATAAACAATGAATGATGAAGAAACTCGTCCCGGAAATGCCATGTTCATGACAGAATTTTCTTTATAAGCTTACATTTAATTTTTGAAAATAGACTACTAAAATAAACTACTTGACAATTACTAGCATTAGTATATGACGCAATATTTCAATTCTTTGGTATTTAATTGTAACATTTATATCTCGTTGCGTAAGTTGTCAGACGTAGGTGTAAATAAAATTCGACAGTCCAATTACAAAGAATCTTCTCTATTTCTGCAGTTTTTGTGATGATTATTTTTTAAGCCTAAGCGAGAGCTGATAACAAATTCAGTTTCGGTAGTTTCGTTGAAAAGGATTTTCACTATGTTGATGTTTTTTTCCACGACAGTTATTACAGCACTAGGCGGTAGTATGTTATGCTTTCGAGTAAGTAATTAAAAATGGCTTTTAGAAAAATAAGGGCTTGAAGACACAAAATCCATAAAAATGGAAAATTTTATTTTTTATAAATTTTAATGTGTTAATATTCAGATCTTTATAATAACCAAACTTAAAAAAATATTCGCCGTTTGGATTTGAAAATAATTTTTTTTTATCCCAAAACCTCTTGCGCAGAGTTTTATGGATGTTAAACAGACGTCCGCTAATAAAGCATCTACTCAGCAAAAAAAGTCTCATCGAATTATGACTAGTAGTTCAGATTTTATCGACGATTTAGTATTCCAGTCATACGCTGGGCATCTTGCCTTCCCATATCCCTTAAGGCGACCGCCTACTGAAGGGTATGTGCTTGTGTGTGTGTGAGAGGCGAAAATCGATGAGGCGCTACGAGCGAAGTCGGCCGGCACATATATTGTGATATCGCCTCTACGCCCAGAGTTGTAAACGCGCGCGCAGTGTTCCCACCGTAACTTTTTTACTGTGGGACTTAAGCTATGAACATATTATTTTATTGAACGCGTCACTATAGCGAAGTCCAGTGTACTTGTAGACGTCAATCTCGGACAAATCCGTTACATATATCTTGATAAACAACCGCGTAAATAGAAAACGATTTTTAGCTAAGTTTGAGGGCTTTAAAATAATGCTTCCAATGTGCGCGGTGTCACATTCACAAGTAGTGCGAAGTGTGTTTTATTTTCGTAGATAAGCACTGCGGATGCAAGTTTACTGGTATCTGAGATAAAAAAAACCTAACTCCGAGCACGCTGCACGCATTTCGAGCGCCGTTCAGGCGGCCGCCTTAAGGCTCGGCATCATCAGTCACCATATTGAATTATTTTATTTTTCGCTCTTATGAAAAACTGAGAAGAAAAATGTGAAATTTGCTATTATAATATCAATTCAATTTACCTTGCACTACAATAAAATCATTGCAGTTGAACTTTTAACTTATATTTAAGCAGCAAGTACAGCAAATTTTATATTCTTAGTTTGCTGTACTAATTGCGGCTTAAATATACGTTAAAAGTTCAACTGCGATGCTTTTGTTGTAGCGCAAGGTAAATTGAATTGATATTCCAACAGCAATATTCACATTTTTCTTCTCATAATTTCATAACAGCCAAAAATAATTCAACGTGGCGATTGATGTCGAGCTTTAAGGGCGCCGCCTACCCACGCGTGAGAGACTCAAAAGCGAAGGAGCAGTAAGGTCGACCTTGAAGCGCGCATCAAATGCCGCGTCGCCTCAACGAGTCAAGCGGTGACCATATCATTTTATTGGTGGAAAGTCTGCAACTAAGTTCAGTGCGGGTCGCAATCTGAGTTTCGCATACATCTGATTAGTACGCTTTAAAGTACTGATGTCTGAAAAAAGCCATTTTTAGCTAAGTTGGAGGGCTTAGAAACAGTGTTTTTAATTAGCGTGGCGTATTAACAAAGAGGTTCCGATCTTGTTTGAAGTTTGTTTACTTTATGTACGTTGGCACAACGGGCACACGTGGAATATTTTCGTAGAAAAATCCTGTTTGCGAACACACTGCAACGCATTTGAAGTGTGGGGTAGGCGGCAGCCTTAAGGTTTCGTTTTCCCTATCCCAGTTATAAAGGCCTGAACTTGTTTCATCAAGAAAAGCGAAAGAAAATAATTCCCTTCGCTTTCTCCCGCGTGTGTGGTGCTGCTCTGGCTGCAGTAGTTGGAACTAGCTGTGTCTTAAACAGCCGGGGACAAACAAGAGAACAAAAAAAGGCGGGGGAAGGGAGATAGGAGCGGAATGCGTGCGCGGTAACCAACCTAGTTTAAAAATAAAATATGTGTAAAAAAGACGGCGGCCATACTTCTAACTAACCTATAATAAATTGTCTGAGAGTGGATGTAGGAGGCACCACAACACTTGGCGACAGATACCAGTAGGCGTGCAGAGAACAAGCTTGAAGCTACTTCCTTGTCGAACAACTGGTCAGTAAAATTACACGCATTCCAACGACATCGAAGTTGTGCGTGTTATAGCTAGAGACATGAACTTTTCGCGAAAAGAAATTTGCCTCACTTTGTGTCAGTGGCTTGTGTGCACGTCTGCAGACTTGCTTCACGGTCAGAGATAGGATGTTTTGACATTCGTGTGTCGTGGGGTTTTACACGCAAATCACAGACGTGTGGTGTTACAGTAACCTTATTGTGATTGGTACAGTCAAATGAGAAACGTCACAGTTCAAAGGCACGCTGCCAATATCTATGAAGCAGAACTGCAGACGTGCACAT
>PNEQ01030592.1:33877-91646 GCA_003012365.1 Medauroidea extradentata | reverse complement strand
GTATAACGGCGTAAGAAGTGTGCTCGTTGCTATGTTTACGACTGACCAACAAGCGAGGGGCTTTACACGTAACACCCCAGCGCTCAAACCAAGCACATCGAAATTCATCGGAAACATTTTACGTTCGGTTCGAATGATTGCATGCAGATATATGAAAAATTGTATTAGACCGAAGACTCCACTAGCGAACATTATAAAAAGTACTGGATCAGTCCGGCCACACCTAATTTTCGCTTTACTTATATTGTAGGTTTTTTTTTGTACTTTTATCTTTCGCAAATAAATTCTTTGAAAATTTGAAACAAAGATAAATTTTGCAATAGTAGCCCACAAACAAACAAAGAAAATTTTGTCGTATCGCCGAATGTGTAAATATATGTGTGTGTTTGTGTGTGTACACACACATACATATATTTATATACAGATGTCCACAAACGGCTGTATAACGAGCACACCGTACAAATCTTGGGTTGGCCGAAGTTGAAAACGTTAGTGGTAAAATGTTGTGCGATGACATGTTACGCGGGGCCGCGGTGGCCGAATGGTCAGACCATTCGCCTCCCACCAAGGCGACGATCCGGGTTCGATTCCCGGCGGGATCGGTCACCGGATTTTCGCATGTGGGAATCGTGCCGGGCGATGCCGCTGGTCGGCGGGTTTTCTCGGGGATCTTACGTTTCCCCCGCAATTTCATTCCGGCGTTACTCCACACTCACTTCATGTCACGCCTCACCGATGTCGAGCACTGACCAAAATATCTCACTCACTCACGACATGTTACGCGCACAATGTGGCAACACAGCACGGAGGAAGAACCCTCTTGCGCTCCACATCCAGGTATTAGTTTTATATGTTACGTCGAGTAAACGTAGAATCATGTTTGAACTGCTCGGGGTTTGAACATGCGTCCACACTATCATGCCGAGAACAGTAGTAGTAAAACAACTACGGGGAGCAAGAGGGGATCTACTCTGTGCTATGTTGCCACATTGTGCACGTAAACTGTCATCATACAAAGTTTTGCCACTAACATTTCTGTCACAAATTTATCCCAGGATTAGTGGGATGTGCTTATCAAATTGCCGTTTATGGACCTCCTGTATAGCCGTCGTCCAGCTAAGGTTAATTGTAGTACAGGTTGGAAAGAAAATGTTTTTTCTTGTGGGAGAGTTTGGCACAGGGAAAATGTCTGCTGCTATCGCTAAGGGACCAGAAAAATACTAAACCGTAATAAAATTAAATTAAAGTAGGCTTGAAACTGATAGAAGTCACTTAATTATCAGCGTAATGTAACTTAAAATTCAGGAAAGCTCCGTGATTAGTTAGTTTGTACCCCTTACCAACACCAGCGCTCAAGCGACAGAAATATTTCCTGCGCCAAACTTTTAACGTTGATCTTTATAACCTGTAGGTGAATTAACCTTAGTATAGTGGATAACATCGCAATGCCAGCAATTAGACAAATACGAATCGCACTCGAGGTTTAACAGGCCACCGATTTCTAATAGGATATCGAAACATATTTAGCAGGCCTGTTAAGTATTACGTCCACAGAATTCACAAAAAATGTCAAATATTTTCTCTGCGTGGATTTCGGTGGCTTTTGAGTACCTTTATCAGTCCTAAGAACTGTACAAAGTGACACCAATCTAATGATAGTGAAATGCACGTTCTTTAATCTGACCTAGAGCAAATCCGCAAGTCTCTCGTCGTAACCTCTAACAGTAAGTATTACCATGCGTACTTCATCCATTCATATCCAGCTATATCATTTTTCGGGAAGAAATTACAATCTTTTATGTTACTTTTTTGATTACGTCACTTACTCTGTAGTTGTCTCAAAATAATTTCATACTTTTTGTAGATATAGGGTAGCTTATAGCTTTAAGTGTGCCCAAAATGTTGGTATTATTTTCATAATATTGTTATATATTTTCTTCCTCGTACATTTGTAGTTTATTATGCACAGTAATTATATTGTGATCGTGAACAAATGATCATGATATAATATTTTACTAACGGACATTTTATCGTTGCTATCATATCATAAACCTAAACATCGTGCATCTGGTGCTATTAAAATGAAATACAAATTCAGGTGCATATTTTCTACCGCTTCTATGTTCGGTAAGAAACAAACACCTCTTTGAATAATTTTGCATTAAATGTAAAACAACGGTTTTATAGTAATGGAAATAAGCCATTGGATCCAAACTGAATGTTATCGCTTATGTGTATGTTATGATCATCATGAATTTCTTTATCTTATTAGCAATTCAAACGTTATGTTTTGTAGCACTCACTAAAAACTAAAGCTGTTATAGTTCTTAACTACAGTATAAAAAAATCACGTAATTAACCAACTATTTAATCAACAACTATAAACTTCGTGAACTTACGTAGACACGTCAGATACCTTTGTTTCATCAGTGAATATTATAACCGAGCAATTACTGTTTTACAAGTTACCAACTTTTTCACAGAAGAACAAGACGATAGAGGTTACTTTGAGAAATGATGAATTGACAGAAGAGAATCTGTTCTATTGAGATTATTTTGATAAAATTTTATTATGGACATTGCAAAAGGAAACATTGCAAACTTCGAAAAAAGAGCATGTTAATTACAGTCAAACTGCGACATTTTCAAGTGCGTACTTGAACACTGTTATGCTATAAAATTTTGTCAATGCTAAAATTTTTTGTTCGTCAGCAAAACAAAAATAATAAAGTATTTATTATAAACATAAAATTTACAAAAATATTTAAAAATACATGATTACAGAAATATGTCTGTATATTCACATGCATTATTCCTAATAGTTCCCGACTACTTCATGCAAATAATTTACGTTTTGTTTACAGACCCCATATAACATGTTTCGTATTCTTTAAAAATTAAGTTTATTATACCCATTATCAGAAAACCTCAGTAATCTAGACCACTGAGATATCTGAAACTTCAATTAATATCAGAATGTTACAATTATTAGAGTTTTATTTATTTAAGCAACATTCCAAACATCCCGTGAGTTGCTTTTCCAAACGGACATTACTTATTGTACTAAAAAGTTCCGTGGTGAAGAATGTACGTATGTTCGCCTACATAACTTCATAAAAGACCAGACAAACAATTTCGTCGAAATATCTACATACCTGTAAGCATATTAACCCAACCGACTTGCCCAGTGTAGTGTTAGAGGGTTCAAAGTACAATATTTGATTCGATTCTAAAAAAAGCATTAATTTTCTCGGTGTATCTACGAAATTCATTCCACAACACGCAGTAATAAAACACGCATGCCATGACACAAGTCTGATACAAAAATAAAAGAACTTGGTAAAAAGGCAAAAAGTGTGTACCAGCCACATATGTACAAATGTGTCAAACGCTCGAAGGAAACATTTATGAACGGGCGCAGTTTTCCCCCTTTCTCCAGAGCTGGAATTATAAATCTCGCAACTTTAGAAATTCTTCTGACTTGTCGGTCCCATACACAAGTTGTGAAAAGAATGGCGCAAGCATACGACAACGGCAGCATCGCATAGGGAGGTAAAATAAAACGAAAATAGGAAGGGGATTTTTTTTTTTTTTTGCTGTTTGCAGTGCGGTATCTTTATCGGGTTAGCTAGCTGCGGCCGTTTAAAAATTTATTTTATGATTGGGAGTTCCCCTTACAACTGAGGCATTAGCATGCAACCGAGCTTCGGAGCAGTGTAGCCAACTGTTTGTCGGTTTGGCAAACGCGACTGGGTAGCCCAGCGTGGAGACTGCTGCAAGCGAGTAATTTCACACACGTATGTACACCACTGTAACTAACTTTTCAGCAATCCAAATATGAATAATTATTTTGAGTCTACGTAACGGGGACTAAAGTTGCATCATATGATTATAACATTCCTCGACACAAGCCTACATCTAAAACTGGAAAGAAAAATGCAAAGAAGAATTTTTTTGTGTTAATTACTTTTTGCACAATTTGTCATAATAGAATTTCTAAATATTGGCAATTCAAGTGGCAATGCTTAAATCTGTAAATTATGGGACAATCTTAACAAAATTATAAAAACAAATGTTGTATACTTGCACCATGTCAACCATTTTAAAATATTATTTTGTTCCTATAAAACGTCTCTATAAGAGAATCGGTTCTGTACAAGAAAGAAAGTTGTTTGCTCCTTCTATACAATTAATTGTTCCGTCTACTGGTCACATCGTTTTTTGTTCCGAAAACAAAGTGAATGCAGAAGAGAGAATCGGTACTGTACAATAAAAAAGTAATTTACTTATTTTACATAATTAATTGTTCTGCATAGGCTACATCTCATATACTAGAACGAAAAATGAAAATATTACAGGGAACCGAGAGTGTTTGCTTTTTGGACGTAAATAGCTTGTAGTAGCCTATATTAATTTATTCTCAGAAAGCATTAAGCAAGCACATAAGAAAACTCGTGCAGTAACCTGGCTAGTGTCTGAGAACCACTTGAATCCATAAAGTGTATTAATGAAAAACCCGCTGTATTTTAAGGTAAGGGGTGGTGATGTTAAACGTACGGCGAACACCCAGATGCCCATCTCCGTATGTTTCGCAAGTAAAAGTACCTAACTGGCTAACAACGTTGTGGATTATTATATTCCAATTTATTCCTAAAAATAAATTCTCAGGCAACAATATAACACGTTCGTATCCAGTGCACATAATAATGTACATAATACAAAGTGTAAGTATTGCAGCCGGCAAGCACGAAAAAAACAAAATTTGTGGCAGCTGCAAAATATTTTGTGGGTATTTATCCTGCAAAATTTGTTTTGCGGTAACCACAAAAACATTTTGCTGACACCACTAAAATATTGGGGCCACCACAAAATTGTTTTGTGGTTACTACAAAATAATTTTTCGGGGAAGACTTTCTACAAAATTTTTCTTTCAGCAGGCTAAAAACAGAATTAGACATTGACGTGATAGCTTGGTCTTCCTAATGGACAAAAAAAAGTTCCCGATATAACCATCAGCACCACACGCATATACATTTATCAGTTCTGCCAGACGGTTTTCCTAACATGACGTTTGAAGTAAGTCATTTAGCGAGTTCTTTAATCTACCAGTTACTGGAATGAAAGTCTGCTAGTTTAGTGGTCTGACCTTCACGTTCTCCAACTAATCATATTCCGCCCGGCTGGCCGCTGACACAGTTTAAAATTAGGAAGACTCGATCGCGGAAGCCGAATGCTACAACGGTCCGGAGAAGTTCATTAACATCTCTGGACACCGGTCAGACCGCTCCAAGCCGCGACTCCTTCCCCGCGCGCGAGTCCTCGCCGGACAGTCGTCTGGGCTCGAGTCGTCGTGGGTTCCGCGCCGCAGTCTGCGATGGATGGAGGCTGGACGACATTCTGCGAGGTCAGTGACCTAAGTCATAGCAGTATCTAGTAGCAGCCTATGGCTTCATATGTAGCCATCCTGCCTAGGAAGGTTGGTTGTTTCAATAGCGCTTAGCTATAGTCATCTCCAGTAGACGGCCGTGGTCTTAAAACGTGGCAACTCTGCAATTTAGGGTCGTTTCAATAGTGTTTAACCATAGCCGTCTCCAGTAGAAGGTCGTGGCATTAGATCTGGCAACCATGCCCAGATGACTTGTTTCAATAGTGCTTAGTAGAGCCACGATTTTATGGTGAAAATATTTTTGCAACATTTGGTTTCAATGCGTCATGTGCACATCTGCAGTCCTGCTATATAGTCTGTGATTGGATGATTTTACTCACACTTGCCTTGGCAAATTACTGATGTACGGAGTCACAAAGATCTTATTCTGATTGGTGCAGTCAAATGAGAAACGTGTCTGAACAAAGACACGCTGCCAATAACCTTGAAACAGAACTGCCGATGTGCACGTGAGTCACTGAAACAAAGTGGGGCAAAAATCTTTTCGCGACAAAATCGTGGCTCTAGTGCTTAGTCATAACTAGAGATGATGATATATCGCAAAAATGTTTTGTACCAACATGCCCATGAAAACATTGTACTTTCTCGCCGCATGTATGATTGGGTGATACACGTCTGACACTCCGTAGCTGTCTGCAGACCAATAACAGGCATTAAATCGTACATTAGCGGCATTCTTATTGGCTCAGTCAAATAGGGTAACTGAGGTTAATTCTACTACAGGTTAGAAAGAAAATACATTTTCTTATGGGAGAGCTTGGCACAGGGAAAATTTCTGCCACTAGTATCGCTTCAATCGCTAAGAGACCAGAAAAATCGAAACCGTAGTAAAATAAAATTTAAATAAACTTGGAAAGTATATTAGTAATTTAATTTAATTTTAAAGGGAAAATAAACCGATTTGGCGTTTTAAATTATCAACTTATTGTAAATTAAAATTCAGGAAAGCTCTGTGATTGGTCAGTTTGGTGCACTAGCTATACCAGCGCTCAAGTGGCAGAAATTTTCCCTGTGCCAAACGTATAACATTGATCTTTCTAACCTGTAGTAGAATTAACCTTAGCTGAACGTACGTTGAAACCCACCAAACAGTCAAGTTTTCCCGCGATAAACCATCATCTCTAGTCATAACTCATACTTATAGATGATGGTTTATCGCGGGAAAATTTGACTGTTTGCAGGGTTTCAACGTACGTTAAGCTTATCATACAATCACTGACTTTACATGTACGTGGAGCTGTTACTCTATTCGACTGAGCCAATGAGATTCCCGGTATTGGAATATTTGGTAAATGTTATTAGTCTGAAGACAACTACGTTGTCAGGCGTATATAATCCAAGCATACATGCTGCAAGAAACTACAGCGTTTCCAGGGGTATTGGTACAATTTTTTTTTTTGCAATATTATCGTATCTACTCATAATGGTCCCTATATAAGGCAGCGACCTTTCTGTCCTACATATAAGACGAATCAGGGAAACCCATTGACGTTCGTTGCAAGGTGAGAGGATGGAGCAGCGTCGGAGTGACTCCCGCACGCAAAAATTCGTGTTGGTCCCACCGGAAATCGAACCCGGATTGCTATGGGGGAGGTGAGCGCTCTGGTCACAGCCCCCCCCCCCTTTTCCACAACTGCGTACCAGGCTAGGAACGGAAAACTTTCCATGGCGCGTCTGAAGAGCACATTTTCAACGAATTATGCACAATCAACTATTAAAATACTCACTATCCTTCAATCTGAGAATACAGAGATAGGAACGTCCGAAACCAATAACGTCGCTGAGTGTAATCGAATGAGTATAGGCCAGTGGATTCTAGCCTATCGCAAAGTATTAACGCGAAATTTGCATGTCTATACTCAGGGACAGGAAATTTTCGCGAATTCAATGATCTGCAGGGTAGAATCCATTGTACTATGCATACTCGAGCCGCGTATATTCGTACATTGTCTACTGTTCCCCTGAGTAGCAGCTACTGGGGCCTTTGAGTATGCATAGGATAGTGTATTCCAACATGTAGGCCATTGAATTCGCGAAATTTTCTGTCCCTGTAGGGCCACGAACTTTTAGCGGAAAGAATTTGGCCCCAGTTTGTTTCAGTGTCTTAGTTCTCATCTGCAGTTCTGACTCACAGTCGGTGATCGGATGTTTTAATACTTACGTGTCCCCGCGAACCACAGACGTGTGATGTTGCAGTAACCTTACTGTGGTTGTCACAGTCAATTGAGAGACGCCACTTCACATAGACACACTGCCAATAACCACGAAGCATAGCTGCAAACTGGGGCAAAATTCCTTTCGTGAAAAGTTCATGGCCCTAGTGTTAACTTAATGGAAAAAGAAAGTTGAAAATGTATTTTCAATTTGTCCGTAAAGTGAATATAGTGACAGTAATACAGCCCTTAAAAAATCGTATAATGTGGGTACCCGAGCGCCAGGGTACTATGTAGGGTTACACTGTAAAAAACTTCCTAGTCTACTTGGGAAAAAATTAACTCATACATTACATGGGGCACTTACCATACTTCAGGTTGCAAACAGAGCAAATGTTTAGCGATTACTATAGGTACAAGAATCTGTATACATCTGACTGTTTCCTTAAAATCTATAGCATAACTTATGTTGACGTTTTGGAAACACTCATATACATCGGTGGTGTAGCCTACATTTACAAACAAACAGTTTATTCAGTGCATTTCTGGCCGTTCGTAGGCACCTGCTTGCCCTAAGGCTTGACATGGAACAAGGCCCTACAATGGACAGACGCTGGAACATGATGGGCGAGGGAAATGGGAGATCACCTAGAAAACCCGCAGACCTGCGACATCGTCCGGCAACGATTCCCACATCAGGTATCTGACCCCGCCGGGGATCGAACCCGGATCGCCTTCTTGGGAGGCGATTGGTTTGACCACTCGGTCGCCGTGGCCCCCGGTATTTCCCTGAACATTGCTTTTGAAATTACATTCGTCAATAAATTTAAAAAAAAGTACTTTTTTATGTTAACCAACTAAGCTTTGAACAGCGTCTATAAACAATAAAATAAGAAGTTTTTATTTCATGTAAAGAAACGTAGGTAATCTCACTTTTTTTTCTAGGTAGCATTACTGCCAATGTATTGGACATATTACTCTGTGCAAAATATTAACCCAAGCAAAAGAGTATATTAACTTATTTTAATCGCATGATCATTTTAGGCAACTTTCTTTTGGAAATGTATTTAATTTCTCGTAATATTCGTTCACTGCAAGTTTAATAAAATGTAGCAGTTTAAACTTTGAGCAATCACACACAACTGAGTGTGTTAAAGCGACGTTGTTACTAAGAGCCCTATACAGCGCACGCTAGACGCAGCATCTGAGGTAGGGAACCAGGCAGACGATAAGGGCTAGACCTGCTTGTGCATCAACAACTATGTCGCCTTTATGAGCGGCGCGCGAAAACGGCGTGCAGTGTTTCGGTCGTTGGCTTTTCCTATGGGACTCCAAGCGGTAACCCTGTTATTTTATATATGGAAAGTGTAAAGTCCAAAGCATGCGTCTCTATTTTCGTTTTACGATTACGGTTTGTATTTCTACTTTGCAACCGTCTGAAAAAGCCGTTTTTCGCCATTTGGAGGTGCCTCAAAACAATGTTTCTAAGCATATCTAAAAAACAAAAATAGAGAAGCATAGTTTTATATGTGTTTTCTTTTCGTAGATAAAGATATCAAACGCACGTAGTATCTCTTAGAAAAATTCACTCCCAACCAGCTGCAACAATGGTCGTGCGGCAGCTGTATAGGACTCTTAATAAGATTTTATATTTACACTGTTTTCTAAAGTGTGGAACTCATTTTAAAATAGACGCAACAGTTATTATTTTTTTTGTAAACCTGACACGAAAAAAAGGGAAGATAGCGCTTTATATACATATATTCACACAGAGAAAATAAAATTCATCATCTGGCCTAAACCTTGATAAATTACTCTACTCATTATGTTTTGAATTGCAGGTAATCTACGGATGCTGCGTAGTACTGAAAAAAAAAACTGAAATGCTTTTACCCAGAGTGTAATTATGTTAGCTAATAGGCCTATATATTTTACGCGTTAACTGAACACATTTTACGAATTTGCCGAATGTTTCCTTTCCGGCGATTTCCACATTTGTGTCTCTTACTAACATAAACACTACCTTGTAACTAACATAAAAAATTAGACGTTTCGTCACTTACAAACGTTAACGCGTGCAGCCACACTTAAATACATTTGTTTGTCGTTAGAGTTTGTTTAGTGGGCTTTCAAATGTCTTCTCTTTAACGCTGACAGTATATACATCTTTTGTGGAAGGTAAAATCTACGCAATAATTAATTTGCTAATACTTCCTCTTAACTTATATTATCCCATTTCAATGCTCTTTAGACTGCATAAAGAAGTGATAGAATTTTCCGTTATTAGCGATACATTACATGTGTCTAGTAAATTTGTCTAAATTATAAAAATTACGAATTTATACGTCTTTTTTTAGTCACTTGAAAATATGGGCATATATATATATATATATATATATATATATATATATATATATATATATATATATAAGGCAACGGTAACCCAGGGAAAGACACTACACTTGAGAAAATTTAAGGCTTAAGGCCATAATGTTTGAATAAATGTACAAAAAAATATTTAAGATAGGATACTATTTTTGTTGAACAATTGTGTAAGTCAGTAATGAGCTATAACATACTTTAAAAAAAAAAGCTTAAATAATAATTAACGAAACGTAAAAAATGCATGACAGTCATCTTCACAGAGCTTTGTGTGTGTATATATATATATATATATATATATATATATATATATATATATATATATATATATATATATATATACACACACACACACGAGCATTACATTGTGCGTCCCTTATGAAACAAGAAATTTTATTTCTACAAAAAAATTAATTAGCAGTCACGAAGTGTGCTAGTGGCAGAAGATAAAACAAAGTTGCCACAGAAATAATAGGACTTTATTTGTTTACCAAGGGGTTAAATCAACGAGAGACATTACAAAGAAAGACGAACGGCCAATCAGGATGTCGCTTCGATGTCTTCTTGAACTCCGGCAAAACTCGTGTGCTACAATTACGATACGTATAAGTCGAGCGTACGGTTTCCATCGTTTTATTTCAACTGTCAATAATTACGAGGATCACTATGTTTTAGTAAATCATAACTTTAATGTATATGTATGTTTGACAGTACGGGCAGAGTTAAAACTTAACATTTGTAATAAGATTGTAATCTTAAAATGTTAGCTCTAAGTGATTTGGCAATAAAACAATATTGACTACTTAAATTTTAAAATGTTACACACACTCTCTGTCTCACTTTCTGTCTATGGTTTCGTCATTCTGAGGATATGATGATACACAATATCGATAATAAGGACTTGCCAAATTCGCGTTTTCTTTTAGCACAAGTTAGAATTCAAACTATAAGCTCCTGTCACTTTCGTATTTGGCACTTGACATAATTGATGACTTAACATTCAAAAGGGACTTTCGACAAAAATGAGATAGGTACATAGAACGGTGCCAAAACATTAGGTCGAAGACTCACCTAAAGTGCTATCTCCTGGTGATATACATACGCGCCGTACATCAGCACAATCAGATGGTTGGAGTAACATCAACGCATTCTAGTTCATTGAAAAAATATATATTGATGTTCATAAGTGGTTTGTATTAATAACTGTTCGATTGCTCCTATTTACTACTTTCCTATTGTAAAAAATATGTGAACGCATTTGGATAATTCCCTGTTCATTTGTTTGTCGCAATATACTGTTTTCGTCATTATCTCGAAACATACCTTTTGGCACTTAGCCCCTTAAGAATGTTAAGTCCTCAATTTGACACCTCCTGGAAGGTGCTGAGCCAACAAGAGGCAATTACGCAGGCCAGTGAAACCACGAGTTTTTCCCATCTGTAATAATTCATAAACTACTGTCAGGTCCACATTCAGTACGATAACGCAAAGAAAATCACTTGAACAGTAAAAGATCGTCTTGAGAGACCGATACAAGAACGAATCGGACACAAGAACGGGATGTTTAAAATATTTACTTTACTCGAAACAAAAAATACATTTGTAAATACAAGCGTGAATCTGTGTTATTTTTTAAAATGCCGTATAAAAGTTACTCAAAAAAATTCTGGAACAGACTGCCTTTGCAGACTCTATAACAGCAATTAAAAAATTCCGCTTGCTTCTTAACGTTAGTTAGAAGGTAGGTTTCCACTCATTATCCAGGACGGCGACAGAAGTTGTCCTTAAATTCGTTAGACCTAAGTTATTATATTCCCAAGGCAATTCATTACATTTTTTTAACTGTCGCCCGTAAATCACATGTTGTTTTGTTTCTTTTTGCCGAATAGTGTTCTTTGGCTGTCTCCTCGACGGTTTCTTCTGCCAAGGGGAGTTGTCACCAGGACTAGCACCTTCCCCTCCGCAGGTGTCGCAGGAGATTTAGTGCGGGTCCCACAAAGAGACAGAGGCGGGGAGGTGGGACCAGCCTCCCTTTCGGCGCCAGGAACATGGCCGACTGACTTGACGCCAAAACACACTCTGTGCTCCTTTATAGCAGCGGCCACGCACAAAAAAAAAAATATAAACTCTTGGCTACCGCGTCGCAGTATCACTTCTTGCGATCTCAGGGCTTTCGCGTCTCTCGAATTCACGTGCACAAAGTGTCGGTCAATTAAGAATGAATAGCGACACTAATTTATCGCGAGAAGCGTTGAATGTTTGTTTTAATAGTTAGTGGACCTGGCGCGTGAGACGTGTGTGGTACGGAAAGTATTTTTTCGTATGGAACTATTGAAAATGTTTCCAATGTGTTTATCTATGATTGTAGATATGCCGGTCGCTAATTAAAAACATGATTTCCAAGCTCACAAGAAGTGCTAAAAATGACTTTTTCACGTTGCTGTTGCCGAGAAAATATCAACCGTAATCGGAAAACTAAATCATAGAAACCTGCATTGGACTTTACCACAAACTTTCCACACATAAAATTATAGGGTCATCGCTTGAAGTCCCGTTGTAAAACAGTTACTACGTAAACACTGCACGCTAGTTTAGTCCTCCGCGCCTAGAGGCGATGAGGTGTTTGACGGATGTGTTATATTCGACTTATAGCCATCCCTGTATCCTTGCCTCGAACGTAAAAAAAAAAAAAAAAACTAGCGTCCACTAACTCTTAAGTCTTCAACGTAAAGTCTTCACGTCTGACTACCTTCCAATACACTGGCCTGAAATTAAAACTTTTTTTTATGTTTATAATCCCGCTTTAATGTCGTGTTTGTGCGGTAAGTCACGAAACAGCTACGAACATTACACATAATGTGCCTTGCCAAAATAATTATTTTTCATATATATATATACAATCAAGTGTTCTAAAAATATTTTGGTTTTTCTGTAGGCTACTAAATGGTTTAGGCTACTCCTTTTCGACTAGGCGTGCGTTGTTTAATCAGTTATCGCTATTAAATATAATATCGATACATCAACATTGCTAATTTGGCGAATATATGTTTGGAAATTATGTTAAGGGATATGAGAACAGGGAATAAAAGTTGCTGACAAAGCAGAACAGTACCATGCACGTGTGCAATTTTTTTCTAATTCCTAATTACAAGTGCTTTATTCTGCTGCTTGCAAAGAACAATTTTTGCTTTACATCCTCAAACTACTAGACATACCAGTTTTTACGAACTTTGTGCACGCTGTTTACGTCGGCAACTCTACTTTTTTATTGGCTGCCTTGCCTTGGTGTGTCATTTGACTGGGCCAATCGGAACATGGTCACTGCGACACAAACGTTTGTGATTCGCAGAGAGACTTCGCTACTATGGCATGTTTTAACTCATGCGAACATTAGTTACTATATTAAGCAGCAACTGTGTTTTTAATAACTTAAATCGCCTGAGGTAGAAAATGTTTTTGTTTTTGCTATTATTATAACACTATACCTAAATTTGTATGGTCAGTGTTCTTCTGTATTGTTAGAATTACTCATCTATTGGTAGATTAAGGCCGCCTATTTATGCTATTTTAGTAAGTTGTATTTTTAAAAAACTGAAAGGGAGCATATATCGCAAAACTGTTACACAGAACTATTGGGAATTGTTTATACGATGTTCATTTTTTTTAAACGTTAGTTTTTATCATTTTGACTGGTTATCGACTTTAAGAAAATTTAATTTTCAAATCGAAAATTAGCCTAAACTACATAAACTTATGTATTGAAAAAATTCAGACTACACATAGTACAAACAATTTCCAAGATTTCTTTGTAACGGTTTTGTGATATCTGCTCGCTTTCAGGATTTATAAAATTAAACTCTCAAAAACAGTATAAGTAGGAACCCGTGGTCTTAAGTGTTTTCGTTTTTGTACTTATAATTATAATGGGTTCGTAATTTTCACGAGTAATTGTTATACGTTACCTAGATGGCAAAATGACTTGACACCGCCATTGTAAAAAAACATAAAACTAATATAATAATTTGTCTCTACTTACGAGCTGCGATACACCATGTGTAAAAAAAGACTCTTCGCAGCTTCCCTGGTAATGTACTGGGACAATTTTTGCGTCAGCTTGTGTGTGTGTCTTACGAGCATAACTGAAGTTATGCTACATGTTCAATAGTAGATGTAGTTCATAATTCTTACACGTACTGGGATTCTACACGTATATTACAGACGCAGTAGCCATACTCTGATTGGCTCATTCAAATGAGCAACGCCTCTGTACAAAGACATGCTGCCAATAACCGTGAAGCAAAACTTTATATATGTTCACGTAAAGCAAAAATATTTTTCACGAAAATCTGGGATCCTACTTGTGAGTGGTAGACAGAAGTTCAGTTTCTACCGTTGCTCTACCGTCATGACTTGTCCATGATCTCTGATATATGTCGCAAGTCTGCACTGCAGTAAACAAGAAGATGCACTAAGTCAGTTCCCTGACCCCGTCACGCTTGTCTTGTAGCTGAAATATCTACGTACGGATTGTTTATTTATTTCTTTCTACTTTCAGTGATTTGGAGAAGTCAAAGATAAATGGTATTTTCTTACACCTAACCAATTTTTTTAACAATACATTATACTAACATGAACTAATGAATTTACAATATTCCAATTAAAAGCATGTATCTTGTGAAATTATGCAACTATTACAAAATTAACATAAAAGTTATTTAATTTGTGGCTGATTACACTTTAAATTGATAAATTTAAATCTCAGTGGCTATCACTGTTACTAATAGGCCTATATATTGCTGTATTTTTTTATTTCCATTCCACATACTCCAACCTTAACTATTTTGATCATTCGACCCGTTCTGTTTTTATGCATTTTTTCAAAAGCGCAGAATCATAAAATACCATCTCAAAATTTCCGTACAATAAATAACACAGAAACTTTCACGTTGCATTCGCGAATTTGCCACTACCGATATTTATTATCCATACTCTCAATTGAAGCCCGTAACTTGCATACTGGGCTGACGGATATAGAATTCTGAGTGACGTCGTAGATGAAGGATAAGTATACTTGTAATGACAGCAACCGATAGCAAAAAATTAACTCTTCCAATGAATGCACTGTGTTTGAACTCACAAGTTTCACGATAAATAACCTGCTCCAATCACCAAGTGTAGATAATGCGCCCTCTCTCATCTCGGAAATTTCACTCTCAAAGAACTTCTTGGCGGCTAACGTGTGGGTTAATGAGTTAGCCAAAATTACAGGTTTGCGTTCCAGCTCCATAATGGTGCAAGATTTCACAGACTCCGTGGAGTTAGCGATTGATGAATGAAGTAATTTTCTCCGCCCTGGAACCAAGCCATCAATAGGCATGACATTTTTAGATTGAAAATAAGTTGTTGCTGCCTTTACCTTTTACGTGAGATCACATCAAAGTTAATTAGAAACGAGGTGGATCGCTGCATGCAGGTAATCTATGAACGACCATCTAAATTTTTTACGCTCACTTTTTATTTTTGCGTGGGTTGTGCTTTGTTTAGTTTCGTCTTCGAACACACCACTAGGTAACTCTTTAATTTCCAGGAAGTACGTTTTAATTTCTGAATTGTCATTGTCAAAGGTCAGAGCAACATCAGAATAGGCTGCGATTACCGTGTATCATACTCCATACCTGAATCAGAAATTTCAAGGAGTGCTGCTCGCCTGAAGATTTCATATTTTTTACACGTTTATGCGTTCCGAATGACGTATTTTTACCCGTTCTGTACTAGCTGGCCAAGTTTTGGTTTCGTTATTACAAGCTGTTTATGTTATTTCCGGAGTTCTAGATGTAAAATATGTTCGTTATTTTGTATTTATTAACCCCCAACAAAAACGGAGGGGTTTTAAGAGATTGTAAGTTTGATGGCTGGGTCTGTGTGTCTGTCTGTGGCTTCGTAGTTTTTTAACGGTTGGACCTATTTCAAAGCTTCTTTTTTAATTGAAAGCTAATTTCATCGGGATTGTTCCTAGCTGCATTTGTTGAAAATCTGCCTTCTGTTGAAAAGTTATGAGATCTTTTCCAAGGTGACGTGGGAATTTCAAAGACATATGAAAGAATATCTATAATGGGTTTCCTCACATCTCCTTGGTTGCACGACATATGAATGCTTTTTCTTGTGATCTTTGAACGATTCTTGCAATTAGTTCATATTTTTTTTATTTTTTTTTACGAAAAAAACTTTTATGTCCATAATGCTTTCCTTGCTGTGTGCTCTGCTCCTTACTTCAGTATCTTTTTAATGTATTCAACGGACGTGAATTTCGGTACACGTTTGTAAATATGATGGTCCTGTAATGATATGGTAGCCAGGACATGACGCTTCGCCCAAGCGCGAAGTGCCTGTAATTTATAGACACCCGTGAATTTTGCGTGATTTTCAGACAACAGACAAGACTCCAATCGGTTGTTCGCTCGTTCGACGTCTTCCACTGGACTTACAGTGACGTGGGTTGAAGTGAAGGAACGCTTTCAGTCGATAATTATGGTTCTTCTACAGAGTGACCAATCGCATGTGAATCAATCAAATAAGTAACATAAAGACTGGTGAGCAATGTAGTCATATGGCGTGATCAAGCGTAACACATCAGTAGAGTCTACTCCGTCACCAAATAAAAACGAAAATTGTTCAAGTCTCTAGTCGTTCCTTATAACCGCGTGTTTAGCACGTATCGTAATCATTACAAATATTGAATCATCATCTGAAATACACACAAATTTCAGAAGATTGATATTTTATATTGCGAATATTGTTGGCCGTAAAACCTTATTCATATTGAGCTGTTTAATTTATTTTTTAAGCTGTAAAATTGTTTATTAAAACATTTATTTCAGGCACAAGCTAGAATTCTATTCACTGTAAGTTCGTGCTACTTTTGCAATTGGGCATTGACTTATTTAACACCACCTTGAAGTCGATGAGCTAACAATAACAATGTAACTAAATGCGGGCCCATTTCACTGTTGTCAGCCAGCAGCCACTGCTTGGAGGCTAGCATACAGGTCAGAGAACCCACGAATTTTCCGGTCTCTACACGTAAGGCATTGGAACTAAATGGTCAAAATATTTCCTTGGCAAACTAGTGGCTCTATTCATTAAACTTCTCCACGAGGCGATCGTGTTTTTGCCCTCCGAGGCGATGACGTCACAACCGTGGCGCGTGCGCCGTGACTTGGCGCGAGCGTTCAGTGTGGTAGCCTCCTCGGCAGCGTGTGGCACCTATCCAAAATATTTCCTTCCACTTTCTACCCCTTCCTCTTCGAACCACCCACTTCTCTTCCCTTATTCCATCACTCTACTCTGCCCTATGGTGACCGCGGAAGCCGGCGCCATTAGTCTATTGGCGTCCAAAAATACCCCTCCGTTCCTTACGTGACCCCAAAACCACAGGATTACGAGGTAGGCTGAGTCGAAATGGTGTGGCCAAATACAACGTAAGAAAGCAGATGTGAAACTTTCATAATGATGATAATGGGAACATTTGAGAGTTGGCCTATTTAGGCCTTCCTACAATAATTTATGTGTAGTGAAGTAGACAGCAGTTGTTCTTCGGCTGCTTTGTTACTCAGTGAAAGCACATAATTCGGACTGCATTTAGTTTTTTTTTATTTATTGCTGTCTCAGAAATCTCCCGAAGGTCTCGCGTAACTCGTGAGCTAAATGCGAACGTTACACGAATTTAGTTACTTTGATCCTAGTTTGTGCCCGTAAGGAAACGCGATCAGAACTAGCAAGTGATGTAGCGGCACTGGCCACGCGATATGGCCGGAAGTGATTCGTCAGTTAACATATGTTTGTGAGCACGGTAAAAAAAATGGCCCCATCAGTAAGGAACTTTCCAAAACAGACATTATCCAATCGGGTTGTTGGTCCGTGCCTGGAGTCTCACCTCACGTGGCGAATGGCCGAGTACAATTACGTCAACGGGACCGTCACGCAATTTCGCTTCTTTATGCCTACAACGTTCTGTAGCTTGATGGCGTCTGATGTAGAATATTCGGTCAGTGATTGGCTGCACGGCGTTCCAGACACGAATCGTGTGTCTAACTGGCCATCGCGTGCTGTGGCAGATGCGTATAAACAGTACACTGAAAGAAAATTATTGTTGAAGTTACCATAGGACCTAATTCTGTTATAATAGGGACAACATTCCAATTTGGTTGTCGGTATTATCTACGTTCTTCCTACAACAATCTGTTCTGTAGAAGTAACAATATGTTCTGTGATACAAATATGCTCTTTGCTCGTTCTACAAAACATATTGTTACTTCTACAGAACATAATGTTGTAGGAACAATCCAGTTGGTTTTGCCAACCAAACTAGACTGTTGCCCCTATTTTAACAGAAGTACGTAACTCCAACAATACATTTCTTTCAGTGTAGAGACATAAAGATTTCGTGAGTAAGTTTCAGGCTAAAATTGTCTTCAAACACGTTTAAATGTATTTCGCTCTGAGATTGGATCATAGTTTAACAGAATCCGGACGAATAACAAACCAGGTGTATAACAATGAACAAATTCCGTGTTACCTTGAATCGAATTAAAAATTACCGTTTTCCTTGGGCAGCTGCCAATAGGCGGATTGTACAGGTTTTAATACAAGGAATGTGGAATCTAGCTTACAGCTCGTTGAACTAGCGAAAATATTATCCCGCCAATTTACTTATCAGTGTCGCTACACGTTCTGATATTAGTCTCAATGGTGATACGACAATTAGCGCACTTGAATTGAGCAAATTCAGTTTAATGCTGAGTCGGTAATTTCAGTCAGGAAATACGTGTTAACCAGTGATAGCCTGCGAATTGTTACACGGAAGGGATGCAGATTCTCAGAACCTTTCACACCTCTGCTGCAGATGCCGAAGATCAATGACCATGAAATATACGCTACTGAATATATATGAACTCGCAAATACGCGACACCCGCAAACAACCTGTCATTGGCTGCAGTGTAAACTACAAAGATGTAATGTTCTCAGAAACTTTCCACACGCAGGAGCGGAAAGGGCAATATGACTTCAAAGAGAATATAATACATTGCAATAGAGGCCAATGAGCCAGTACTGAAGGAGTGACCAAATAAAGCCCGATACACACTAGCCTTAATTCTCTACTCAATTCCTTGCTTATTTCTGTTCCTAAATATCGATACAGTCATTTGGGATAACTTTGTACCATTTTAGGGTAACATTGTACCAGACGTTTTCTTTTATATAATAGCGCTGTAGCCTTCAATCACTATGTAAACTTCAAGATTAACAATATTTATTCATCTAGAACACATTCGTATTCTTAAAATTTTTGATTATTACATTTGAAATTGAAGTAGGCTGGTGGTACAAAGTTGCCCTGACCGGTACAAAGTTACCCCAAACTTGCATGGTGTGAATTTTTTTGCTACCTTATTTCCTACAGTTATCTGAAAATGTGCCTGGCCTATTGAATGGTTACCGCATGCTTGTAAATATTTTGTCTTTGTAGGGTTACCCATTATTTCAAAAAATTTACAAACAATTCACGTCTAATCTATACTGCTTGTAAATCTGTCAGTTGTACAGTCACTTGCATAATCATGCATGTGCATCTTCGCTCTATAAGGCGACGGAGACGCGAATTTTTTGTTCATGTGTAAAATTTAAAAGTTGTTGGATCACTGACTTGTTGAAAAGGATACACCTAAGTTTATATAGCCTACACAAACATACATTAAAAGTTTGTTGGATGCACAACACGAACAGTTGTGCACAGCGATTGGAGCCTAAATGTTTCTGCTTGATTAGTATTAAATCAGAGCCATCCAAAAGAAATTACTGTGAGCCAATCGAGAATGTTGTACAAACTTGCATGGGATTAAATTAAAAGAAAGCATGAATTTTCGTGTGTACACATGACACTCGTTGTCTTAACAACAGTCGGCTATGCCCGCGACTAGAGCCAGAAGCGATATCTATTTCGCAGGGCTGCTGTAAATGCAAATGAAAGTGTAATGCAGTGGGGCTGTGTGAACGTGTTGGAATGTATTACGTCCTGGTACTGTCGACATACATCACACCGGACAGGCAGTTGGCATACTGGGGACCACTTCCGTGATGCGGGAGCGAGCCCCGATGTTTATGACCAACGCCGTAGTACGCGCTGGTGTGAAAACTGGCAAGTTCTAAATGAACCCCGTTAAGCCACCGTACAGCTTGAGTTATCATCCCCCCGGCTATCCTGGAAGAAAAAAAATATATATTTTATAGCGAAATATTATTTCAAACGTAGCCCTACCCCTGCTTCGTGGTTGAGAGGCTGTGTCGCCTCTTGGATTAAAGCTATCCATTTTTCTTTAATAAATTAACAGTGTGATGAATTACCGGCAGTGTGTCTTAATAGAAACACTACACTTTACGATTAGGTGAGTATTTATGGGCTTAATTAGTACTAAGAGTTGTTTTTAGTCTTTATTACATCGTGAGAGAGAATATTTATCTTACATTTTGAATTAGCTTAATTATTTAATAATTACCCTTTAATATTTCGAATACAATATCTGAAATGAAAGCTAAGGCAATTAGCTAAGTCCATATTGAAGTGTTTTCTAATAAATCTTGCCAAATTGGGAATCACGAAGAAATAAAGAACAATTCATATTGTTTAGTGACAGGGGCTCTTAATGACTGGATGATTTTAACTCTCAATGACTTGGGCTTACACCTGCTAATCACAGACGTGTGGTGTCGAAGTTACCTTGTTCTGATTGGTGTAGTCAAATAAGTGACGCATCTACACGAAGATATGCTGCCATTAACAACGAAACAGAAATGCAGGAGTACACATAAGGCATTGAAACTAAGAGGTGTAAAAAATATTTTCGTGTAAATCAGAGGTTCCGATCAGTGGCAGCTCGAGGAATGATTGTCAAACACTCTCGGAAGTAATATAAGACAATAATAGGCTTGCTAGTAAACAAGGGCCTAATCCCTCGCTCCCTCGTCGAGTGAAAGACGTTGATCAGCAGATAAAAAAACTTTTCGAACAATGAGTTTTGTTTTAAAGATACCTGTTCCAAACCAAATATCGGTGGCCCAGTTCAAAAGGGAAACCAACTCAAAAAGTTGCATTTTTTTTTTTTTTTAGTTTGGCTCACCAACACACAGACAGAATTGTTATCTACTCAATTGAAAAGAAAAACCACACTTAAATTCAATTGTTTTAATAACACAGCACTTTATTTCGATTGCGAGTAAAGAGCTAGAAATTGTATTTATTTTATTTTAAAGTGTGATAATTTCAGCAAAGGCAGACTATAAACATTTTAAACACCTTATATAGTAGTCTCTGCACTACACATATTAACACCAACCGTGCGTTATTTTCGGTGAAATGGACATCGATATATTCTACGCTAAATTTCTGGACTAGTATTGCCTCTTGAGAAACTTTGTAAACATTTTTGCTTAATATTTTATACTTAAAATCGCAAACAATTTATGAGCAAATATTTTTTTGAGACGTCATCATCATCATCTCTCTCTCTCTCTCTCTCTCTCTCGCGAAGTTTCTAAAATCAAATACACTATTTTTTATTTCGTTTCAATTAGTTATCTGTAAGAAAGACTATTACAACGAGATGTAAAATCTCAAATACTAAGAGGCTTAGGCACAGGATGTAATTTTCCGCGTTGAATGCGCGGAGGCAGAAGAGCAATAAGGTTCAGCTTTCCACATTCGAGGGTAACCAATTCGCTTCTATTCGCGACGCGCCAAACTGACGCGAAGTGTTTTTCGTTTAAATCTTTCTCTTATGGGACTTACAGAGGCGACCTTACAGTTTAACTTTAGGAAAGTCTGTAATAAAGGCCAACAAATGCTTCTATTGTTGTGTTTTACGAATCTCGGTGGTATTCCTGTAGTTACGACAGTCTAAAAAAAAAAGTCGCTTTTAGCCATCTTGAGGGGCCTCAAAATCACGTTCCTAATAAGTATGCTACAATTGATATAAACAGTTGCAACTGTGTGTTCTTTTCCTATATAAACATAGGAAACAATTTTAGCTGTTTCGGTTAGAAAAGAAGATTAGTGGCACGCTACAACACCGTGCATGTGAAATGTGCACAGGACTCTTAAGGCGCCTGCCTACTGGACGTGTGTTTGTGTGATTGAGGCAAGGCGCCAAGGGCGATGTTGACCGACTCATCTGGTGCGGTATCACATCCGCCGCACGATAGTGAATCGGCGTGCAGTGATGTTGTAGATCACTCGCCTGACTGACACTTTCAGTGTGATCCCATATTTTTTTTAGTCAAAAGTTTAAAGCAAAGCCCATTACATGTTTATATAGTAGTTTCACACGAATCCCGCGAGTATTATTTCAGATATAACAGGTCAATTTTTTTACCATTTGGAGGGGGTCCGAAGTAATTGACGTGATGCTTTGAAGCTACATTTCCATTATCGTATGTAGAATATTTACTTTTCGTATATTGACACAATGGGCGCATGTGGAATAGTTTCGTAGAGAAAAAAAAACATATTTTACAACACACTGCAACACATTTTAAGCGCGTGGAAGGCGGTCTCTAAAAGTTGAAATATACATTTTGTTCCTATAAGCTCGGTAGGCGAAGGCCTTCACATTTACGAATGATGCCGAGGTAATAAAAAGTGGCGGTTGTTATAGGAGATGCTGGTTTTTTCTTCTTGTTGTACCTGGCTGCCTCCTTGTTTACTCGTTTCTAGAGACATAGGGAAAATTCTTGAGCTCATTGACACGTAGACTTACCTAATAACTAGAGCCAGTGGATTTTGGTGAAAATAATTCTGCAACAACTTGTTTCAATGCCTTACGTACACGCCTGCAACACTGCTTCGTAGTTATTGGTAGAATATAATTGGAAAGAGGCGTGGCTCATTTGACTGCACCAACCAGAACAATGTTACCGCGACACCACACGTCCGTGATTCGTGGGTAGGACCTCGAGACGCCGAAAGTTAAAAACTTCCAATCACTGACAATGAAGCAGAGAAACATATGTTCACATAAGGCATTTAAACAAATTGTTGCAGAATTATTTTCACCAAAAATCACTGTCTGTACTAATAACATCTGTATACTCTAGCAGACGACCGCTGCTCATGGGCTGCTAGCTGACACTGTGATTTCACATGATTAGGGCACAGACTAACAGTAATACAGACGTGAAATGACATGGCGGCTCATTTGATACGGGCGAACTTATCCGCTTATCAGCCCCGTGTATGTTTGGCTCCTGCATGTTACGGCAGGTTTCCTATTGGCCTGGCTGCCGGCTAGCAAGGCAGCTTCCTTACGCTGATCGGCGTTAGGTGTTTCCGCCGTGTTGCTGGCCAAGAAAGCCATATTACTGGCGTGTGTGACTGAGTTTGCCGTCCTGCCGGCTATTTAACTTCTGTATTTCTAAGTATTCTGTGATTAGGGATCCCTGACTTTCGGGAAAAGAATTTTGCCCCACTTTGTTTCAGGGACTTGCGTGCACATCTGCAGTTTTACTTCGTGATTATTGGTAGCATGTCTTTGTGAAGTGATGTCTCTCTTTTGACTTTGCCAATCACAATAAAGTTACTTCAACTTCACAAGTCCGTGATTTGCCAGTAAAACTACTAGACACGTCACAGCTAAGACGTCCAATCATTGATCACGTAGCAGAGCTGCAGATGGGCACGCAAGTCAATGAAACAAAGTGGGGCAAAATTCTTTTTGCGAAAATTAGGGGTCCTTAGACATAATTATTAGGGACAAGAAGATTCCGTGAAAATATTTATGCAGCACTTTGTTTCAGTGGCTTACGTGCACACCTGCATCTCTGCTATGTGGTCATTGATTGGATGCCTTAACTCCCAGCATCTGGGGCTTATACCCGCAAATCACAGACGTGTCATGTCACGGTTAAAATTTGTTCTGATTGGCATATTAAAATGAAATACGACTTTGCACAAATTAACACAGCCAATCACCATGAAGTAGAGATGCATATGTCCACGTAAGCATTGAAACATAGTGTGGCAACAAATAAAAATCTTTTCGCTAAAACTTTCGGGCCTGAATGATTAGTTGCTCATTTATCATTGGCTCAGCCCAGCCCCATCCAAGAAAGTGTAAAATAAGTCAAAAGCCAATTATTTAAATTGCACAAATGTACAGTTGTTTCTGGGAAGATATTTTGGTCAGCACTTAACATTTAGGTCTTAAGGGTGTTCGAGTGCGATAAAGTTATTATTTTATATTTATATGAAATAGTGTCAGTTTTGTAGCTGACACGTGTGAGTGCAGTTTCCTCTTACGTAACAATTTTAGCTCTCGTAGTTTTCTCATAACGATGTGACAAAGTCTAAATTTTCATGTTATGCTGCCATGCAAATAGCGAAAACCGATTGCCTTACGTACGTGAAATAATTCAAAGTGAAAAAACATACTATGGGCTACGCAATAAAATATTTCGAAAATTCTCGAGAACTGTTGTTTGTATTTTTTAAAAATTACTGAATTTGCAACTTTTTTCTTGAACTTTTTCGATTTTTTTAAATTCAAAATAATATGTTGTGGGTTTTTATGTTTTATTGCATAGCTCATGGAATGTAAGTTCACAGTGAATTATTTTGTTTAAATTGGTCAGTTAGTTTTCACTATTTGCATGGCAGTGTAGCAAGCAAAATTTGTCTTTGACTCTCCGTTATGAGAAAACTATGAGAGCTAAAATTGTTTCGTAGGGGTAAAATGTACTCACAGGTATTGTCTACAAAACTAACACCATTTCATAAAAATATAAAATTATAACTTTTCGCAACTTGAACGGGTGACATGTTATGAGTATGGAGCAGAGCCGGAATGAAGGGGTTGGGGGAAATGGGACCAGCCGACTAGCGGCATCATCCGACACGATTCCCACATGCGAAAACCCGGGGGCCTTGGTGGGAGGCGAGTGATCTAGCAACTGTGTCGAACCGCAACTCAAAATTGTTTCTGAGTTCTAGCTTATGCTCGCAAGAAAACACGAATTTTTCATATCCCTACTCACCTGCTAGTTAAGCATAGTTGTGTACTTGTCGTCACGCCACGTGTGCAGACCTAAGTGTATTATAGTCAGAGATGATGGTTTACCGCGGGAAAATTTGACCGTTTGCTGGATTTCAACACACATTCAGGCTACCAGAATATTACTGGCGTTAGCTTGTACTTGGAGATGTTACCCTATTTGACTCAGCCAACAGGAATTCCGATCGTAATATGTTATGCGGTGACGCCTGTTGTTGGTCTGCAGACAACTACTTTGTGTCACTAGTGTATCACCCAATCATACAAGTCGCAAGAAACTACAGTGTTTTCAAGGGTATGTTGGCACAAAACATTTTCGCGATATACCATCGTCCATCATCTCTAAATTATAGTACATCGCAACCTATTCTTGACTTGTGACATTGCCTTCAGTTTCCACCTGCTGCAAGGTGATTTCTGGTTCCTGCTGCATGCGTCGCGAGTGTACAGCACTGAACAAGCACACATAAGCTCTGCAGCTTGTCTGCCGTCGACCGCGGAATGACTTACGTGTTCCACGTTGTTTTTCGTCACGGAATCTTCGCATTACAGAATTTTTTCATATTTTTAGTTTTTATTTTAATTTCTGGGGGGGGGGGGTGTGAAATTTGCAACTATAGTGAAAATTCAACGCTAAATTATTACGTAAGAATGCGGTAATTATTCATACCGCATGGTAAATAGAATTTTCCGCTGTCGCAAATTTTACATGTTTCGTCCCAGAATTTAAAAATTTGAAAAACAAAGTAATTAAATAGTCTATAGCGATTTCTACCGAGAAAGACACGAATTTATCCATTCCTAAGCAACGTTAAAACGCTTTTCTGTTACCGGAGTCGAAGAAATTACTTATGATTAAAAAACAGGCCCTATATAACATACCGTTGAACAGATGAGCAATTTCGAAGGGCGACTGTAAAACCTTCCTGTTGAAACGTCCTTCGGCTTCCATGATCGGGTTTCGAAGCTGTGACCATCGGGATTCACTGGCTGTCCAGGAACAAGTTCTTTCTGCAAAACAACACAAGGTCGCTCTATTTTCAAATTATAATGTTTTGCGCTTTAATTTAAGTCATTCTCCTGAGTTATTTGTCCTAACGAAATAACGAAATGTTAGTACAATTTGAATCACTGTTTATTATATGAATTTAAATTACAGTTTTGCAAAAATCTCATGTGTATTTAATTTTACAATAATTTTATGTAAGCGATTCACGATGAAGAAAGAAGACTTGGTTCCTCTTTTTTTTCCTTTACTGGCAATTTGCATTTTCCTGCTTCTTTTCATTGTTATCATAGCACCCTAAGTAACAATCAAAGTGTATATACAGTTATGTCTTAGGTCACAATAAAAAACAATATTCTAATTGTTATTGTTTATGACAAGACGGTCTTCAAAAGTGCTCAGTTAACTGCGAACAGCCTATAACACTTTTATTCAAGATTACACAACAAAAATAACTCTGTTCAAGATTTGAATTAACTTAAATAAACACATCTACATTCTCTTATTTTCGTTTACTGAATATCATTATTAAACATTGTCTATTATTAAGTTTACATAAACCATTTAATAAAGTAAAATTTTATGTAAAATGGCTGAAATTACTGCTGTAATAGAAACACCTTAATATTTTTTTTTTCGATTAAAAGCAGAAACACTATCAATTATATGTTACTACGTTGTACTGACAGTTCAAACCAAGCGTTGTACAAAAAACAGTCACTAGTCAAAAACTCTTAAGTGCGTAGCATATATAAATAGTTTGCGTTATGATTCACCACATTGCAACATTCAGACACATTTTTGGAGGCTCTGTCAACGTGCTGTCAAGGTACTAAAAATAACTTTCCTTCTCTTTATTTCCTAAGCGGTGGCATTGCTAGTAGCATTGTACTTAGTGGTGACATATTTTCAGAGGAATTAGATAATTAAGACATTTTTATTGTTATGAGTATGTCGGAAAGGTTTATTACTTTATATGAATTAGGCAACACGAAATAATATACATAAATAACATTTAACCTAAATGGGTTTTTGTGAAACAATAAGTGGATGTAATGTTTTATATATATATATATATATATATATATATATATATATATATATATATATATATAAACAATACTTTGTAACGTTTTCCTTTGCCAATTAATGATGAGTTTGTATTTATATCATGAGAAATATTGGTTGAAAAACATATGAATTTCAATCACAACATCGAGGTTCAAACAGAGCAGAGAACTGTCGAATAACTGTGCTTTAATGCACGGGCCAAGTATGCTGGGCATTTCACATTTAATTTATGAAATTAATTAAAGTAAAAGAAATTCAACATTATATATGCCTGGGGATGATTTCGCCTTTCGAAAATTTGTCCACAAGTAATATATCTTGATGGTTTCCACCATAAAACACACTGATGTATCGTCATTTTTACTTTATTTTCTGGGAACAGCTGAGACACATATTTATGGCACCTAGCTTGCAGCAGAAGTGAGAGTGTGTGTTGTCATTAAATATAAATAAACATAGAATTATAACACAACGTCTCCAGAGAAGCTATCTGATTTATTTTGTTTAGGTTGGCGCCTTCTTGAATAAAATGTTATTTTCCTATTCCCTTTCCCTAGACAAATATACTCGTTTTCACGCAGCAGGACAGCTAGGAAAGCTACAATAAATCATAAAAGAGTTTTCATTTGTGGAACATTTCGCATGTTTTAGATATTTCATTCCACCAGGCTAAATTCCTTTGTTTTTAAAACGCAGTTGACCGCACAGAAAGGAAAAGCGTTTTGAACCAAATCTGCGCTCGGGTTCTCAAAATGCTGCAGCTGTTTTGAAAAATTCAGTAGCAAATACTTGGCCTCGTAAAAAAAAATGTCGTTGCTTGTGTAAATATGTTGCAACTAAAAATTCCGCACGGAACTAATCTTCAAGAAGAAAGAAACACTTCAGCGTATTGTCTTCTAATAAAGACAAGTCCATTTACTTTGAACATTAGTCGTGAGTTAAAGAAATCCGTCTGATAGGCACAGTGAACTACTCACTTCGTTCGTATATCTCTAAATGCCAAGATATTTTAGTTATCTCTATATTTTACTTTATGCACCCTTTTCACTATCATACAACATTTTCCTTAATTTCTTCCTGTTTCAATATTTGCCTAGATTTACTTCAAAATATGACAATAGGGAGTTAGCTAATTACTTCACCTTTAATTAATCACATTGTATACAAAATATTAAAGGACAGTTATGAAATAATTAGGTTAATTAAAAATGTCAGATATTAATTAACTCTCAAATAAGAACTAAAGACTCATAGTACAAATTTTGTGTAATCACACGCATTTAATTTTAAAATACAATGTTTCCTTAAATATTTGTCACTGATAATTCGTCAAGCCTGTCGTTTCTATACGAAATTGAGTATTTCAATATTAGAGGTAAGACAGACTCTTAGGGAAAGATTAATTCTTATCCACCCCAAATTTGAGTATAAAGTGAACTGGCGTGGCGGTCGCTATTGGTTCGAGCCTCATAACAGTGTTGGTTCGTAGCTGCTTACTGGCGAATGATTTCCTGCCATATTGCTAGCTATACTACACTAGCGGTGTGTTCGCTTGTGGATTCTTAGTAGCGAAACGAAAAGCTAACGGTTTAATCGCACTACAGGCTACAATCCACAATCCGATGAACGCTCTTGCCTCATCGGTTTGTCCATTGGTTGTTGAACCAGTGAGTATTGTAGACAGTAGAAACCCCAGATTTATACTCCATCCATTCTAAGGTTGCAGCTAATTCATTCATGCGAATGACAATAAAATTTTTTAACTGCATGAATTTCTTTTGAAATATTGAAGAAATGCAAGGTAACTGTTACGGCACACTGGCAATGTGAGGAGTCAAGATATAATTAAATTGCTTTGATTTATTTCGTTAGAAATTATTATTTCTGCTGCAACCTTAGAGTGGACAGAGTATAGGTATTTGCACCAAAATGTTTCAATGCCTAGCGTCATTCATTTGATTTTGCCAATCAGAATACGTCTCGGAGTCACCACACTTACACTCTAAATCAGAATTAGTGAAAATAATGACAGTTTAATTAGTGAATATTCACTGATTTCCATTAAGTGTGCCAACATCTCACAAGTGAATCAGTGAATATTCACAGTTTTTTTTTTCAGTTGTTTACAAAGAACAGTTTTCACGTATTTAATCAGTGAAAAATTACTGGAAAAATCTGTGAACATTTATTAATTAACTTGTAGAATGTTGGCACTTTTTATCGGAATCAATGAATAGTCACCGATTTCACAGTGGTTTCTCACTGATTCGATTTGTTGAAACTGCTCCATAAATCGGCGTGAATCAGTGAATATTCACTAATTAAGATTTAGAGTGTATGTGGTGCTCCAAGAAGCCTGAGAGTAAAAACCATCATTTATTGATATTGACGCAGGGTGAATATGTGCACGCAAGTCACTAAACCAAGATGGTGAAAACATTTTTCAAACTCTGGGGTCCCCAGTAAACACTAATCAATTTTACTCCAGCCCACGTACCACGAGATTTGTTCCTTGATTAACTACGCCTTCGTTATTCGTCCGAAAAATTTCAGGATGTGTCTGATAAATAGGGATCTGAAAAATTCGCGTTTTCTTTTAGGCACAAGCTAGAATGCCAGCAACAGTAAGTTCGTTTCACTTTCGCCCCTTGTCTTATTTGACACCTCGTGTAAGTCGCTGACCCAGTAATAAACAAGCAGCTAAATGCAGGCCCACATCACTGTGTCAGCGAGCTTCTAATGAACAGCTGTTGTTTGCTCGAGAGCACACATATTATTGGAGGCTAGCCTACAGGTCCGTGATCCCGCGAATTTTTCCCGTCTGTACTGATAAACCGTGATTCAATCGGCAGAGATGGTGAAATTTCGCGAATTCAATGACCTGCACGTTAGAATCAAATATCCTATGCATACTCAAGCCCTGTCTATTCGTTCATTGTCTGTTGTTCTATTGAGTAACAGCTAGTGGACAAATGGTCGGGACTTGAATATGCATAGGATATTTGATTCTAACATGCAGGTAATTGAATTTGCGAAATTTCACTATCTCTATCAATCGGAAATCCGAACTGAAATGCTAACATGCTTGAAATCTATCTTGTGCTGAAATCGACTAGCAAAATTTTTCTGTCCCTTATTCTTAGGGTATTCGACGGAAGTCTGAGTCGAGTCTTCACATTGTCAGTTATCAGCTTCTCCAGTGACGTGACTAAGGCTTGAGTAGGGAGGGGGACTGGATTTTCCACCCTGTTAATTTGTTGAAGGAACGGCAATAATTCTTTTTAAAAAGGGAACCGTGGATTCTCCGGGAAAATTAGGATTTTTAGTAGGATAAGGGTGATATTTAAGAAGTTTTCTCTTATAAACTTTCAACGTTTCACTATTTATTTGCGGTTGTAACCCCTAAAACTGTCCTCCAAGCTACGCTACTGAGCTTCTCCTATTTTTCCCACCTTTCTTCATATTTTTTTACCCCCCTGCGTTTACTCTCTTTTGCTTTCTGGACGGGCGACGAAAGCTTTACTCATCTGCAGCTCCAAGGTACACGGGGTACTCATAGCTGCAAATAGATTTACGCCCAAGGAACCGAGGGACCACTCTGTCGCTGGAACCGCCCCGCGACGTGTATATATGACGAGAAGGCTGCCAGGGAGGGGGGAAGGTTGTGAAGGATCTTCATCTTGGATTTATTCCCACCCTCGGCTTTCCGCCTTCTTATCCCCGCCCGACATATTTCTGGCGGACGGCGCAGCTGTTAGGCTTGATTGCGCATCTGCTGCCCCGGAGAGATGGATTGAGACAGACGGGCAGACCCGGGTGAAAAAAGCAACGTAACACATTTTAAAGTTTCTTTGCGCGACGGCAATGACGCAGAGATACGGTATTTTTCGCCCGCCGTCCGCTCGGGACAATTTCATTCCACGTCGGTGATCAATTCATTTCGGATTGACGTATTTTTCATCACAATACTTTATTCATTCCTAAAAATTTAACTTCGTTAGAACGTAAATCATGTGCTGCTAGAATTTTTGATTTCACAAGCAAATTCTTGCTACTTCTGTCACGGCACCTGCAGCCGTCGAACGTAACTAATCAATTCTCCTCCTGACGTTTCGACAGGTTAGATAAGTAGTGCCATTCCTTCAATTCTAACATCAAAATGATCACAGAATTTTACTTTGTGTCATAACGTTACCTGAATATTAATATTGAAACTTAAATACATGTTTATTACTGAAATACTAATACCACTGAGTTGACAGATATCCCTCTCACTAAAAAGTAGACTTGGTGATGTAAGAGTGCACTGGATGTTCAGTACTTAACACATATGAATGTAGAATCTTAATGGCCCACACGTGCGAGGGGAACTCAGGCGACCATAGTCGTCGATACAGAGTAAAAAAAATTTTGTACATTTGCAAAAAGGTTTTAGGAAACCAGTTTTCAAAAATGATTTTTGTAACACCACAATTTTTTTTTGTAAATTTTACAAAAAAATCTGGTACTTTCACAAATTTCTTTGTACGTTTACAAACATTTCTGTAAGTATACAAACAAATTTTGTATGTTTACAGTTTATTTCTGGTTAATTTTTCAATAATATTTTGGAGCGTTACAAAAAATTTTTTTGGAATCTAGTCTCCAAAATTATTTTTCGTAAAACTACGAAATGTTTTGTAAAATGTGATATGTCTCCTAGGTTTAATTTTTTTTTAAACTCGAAAAACCTGCTCATTAACATTTATTTTACTAGTTTCTAAAAGTGTTTACAATATTTAAAACCACTTTAAAAGGTTCCTGACATCTTACTTTTATTGCCTGGCTGATAATGTTCTGATATTAGTTTACAAGCTGTTCCTTGTAAATGCACAAAAGAAATTTTTCTGTGTAGAGTCAGTGATTTTTGGTGAAAATAATTCTGCAACAATTTTGTTTTAATGCCTTATGTGAACATCTGTTTCTCTGCCTCATGGTCAGTGATTGGTAGAGCCACGATTTTATGGCGAAAAGATTTTTGCAACATTTGGTTTCGATGCGTCATGTGCACACCTGCAGCTCTGCTACATCGTCTGTGATTGGATGATTTTACTCTCACTTGCCTTGGCAAATTATAGAGGTACAGACTCAGAATTATCTTACTCTGATTGGTGCAGTCAAATGAGAAACGTGTCTGAACATAGTCACGCTGCCAATAACCTTGAAACAGAACTGCCGATGTGCACGTGAGTCACTGAAACAAAGTGGGGCAAAAATCTTTTCGCGACAAAATCGTGGCCCCTAGTGATTGGGAGTTTTTAATTTTCGGCGTCTCGGGGTTATACCTGCAACTCACGGACATGTGTTGTCGTGGTAACATTATTATGATTGGTACAGTCAAATGAGCCACGCCTCTACCATATTATATTCTGCCGATAACCACGAATCATAGTTACAGGTGCACGTAAGGCATTGAAACAAGTTGTTGCAAAATTCTTTTCACCAAATATCACTTGCTCTAGTCATCAATATGATGTACACAGTTTCGCTACGCAGCAAAAAACGACGTGGTGAGGGTACCCGAGAACAAGGAATTACACCCCAAATTTTACAGACATCTCAACTGAGTGCACGTTGGAGTCTGTAAAATCCTGAAGGACGACATGAAATGAGAACCTGCGAGGCATGAAGTGTTCCAAAACATGCCCTGTAAGATATGCCTGTATCACATACTAATTAATAACACAGACGTGAAATGACGTTTCGGCTCATTTGATACGGACGAACTTCGCCCCTTATTGGCTGCCCGAAGCTGAAGATACCAGCCCCGTGTATGTTTGTATCCTGCATGTTACGGCAGATTTCGTATTGGCCTGGCTGCCGGCTAGCAGGACAGCCGCCTTACGTTGATTAGTGGTAGGAGTTTCCGCCATCTTCCTGGCCAGGGAAGCCATTTTGCTGGCGTGTGTGACTTGAGTTCGTCGTCATACTGGCTATTTCAGTTCTGTATTAGTAAATATTCTGTGACTGTATATAATTATGAGTTGTCAGCGAGGTTGTCAGCGAATCATTAGACTGTCAGGGGTACTTTCACTCTTCTACCAGTAGCGTGCAAGCAGCAAGGAAAAAATTTCACGCATCTCCGTCTCCGCAACACAGCTTTTACACAGGAAAAAAATTGTACATTTACGAGAAAAATCTTGTAAACTAATGTCAGAAGATTATCAATCAGGTATAAAAGTACGATGTCACAAACCTTTTAAAGTGGTTACAAATATCATAAATACTTTTGGGAAATAGTAAAATAAATGTTAATGAGCAAATTTTTAGATTTGAAACAAAATAAACCCGAGAAACCTGTCACATTTTACAAAACATTTCGTAATTTTACAAAAAAAAAAAAGGTTTGGTAACTAGTTTCGAACAAAAAATTTAGTAACGCCACAAACAATTGTTGTAAAATGAACCAGATATTAGCTGTAAATATACAAAATTTGTTTTTAGATTTACAGAAATGTTAGTAAATATATAACGAAATTTGTAAAAGCACAAGTTTCTTGTAAATTTTACAAAAAAAATTGTTATGTTACAAAAAACCTTTTTGTAAAAATATAAAAACATTTTTTACTGTGCCTAGACATCTGGAAATTTTGCGTTATTATCTGAGAGCAGGCAGGACTTCAAGTTACTTGTGCTCGTCTTGACTACTACTGTTGGCCGGTAGTACGTGTGAAGCACCTGAATGACTTTCTGAACCAATGAGATAATGTCTACTGTAAAATAGCCGCGGGCACACAAAGACACGAGGGCCCAGAGCCAATAACGTCAATGGAGTGTTTTTGGGTGAGAATACGCCAGTGAATTCTAGCCTATTGCGTAAAACAATAACGCCAAATTTACATTTCTATTGTTTATTGGGTGCACAGAAAAACTGTTTTGTAGTGGCTACATAATACTTTGTCAATTTAGTCCCTACCAAATATTTTTGTGGTGAACACCAAATATTATGCAGTGTTCAATAAATTGTTTGTTGGTGATTAAAAAATAATAAACAGCCCAAAAATATGTTTTGTGGTCACTGCAAAATTTTTGGTGTTCTCCACAAAATTGTTTGGTAGGGACTAAATTGACAAAATATTTTGTAGCCACTACAAAACTGTTCTTTCTAGGTGTGACCCGCAGGCACATGCTCAAAGTTTACAGTCGCCTATGCTTAGTTAATTTCAAACAAAAAATAGCTGTACGGTGTTAAATACTATTATGCCGCTATATCTTTGCTGGTGATTTTTGGTGAAAAGAATTATGCAACATTTTGTATCAGTACATAACGCTAACATCTGCACCTTTCCTTCGTGGCTATTGGCAGAGTGTATTTGTGCAGAGGCGTTGCACATTAGAGTATGCCAATGAGAACAAGGTTACTGCGACACCACACGTTGTGATTTACTGGTACGTCCCCAAGATGTTGAGAGTTAACAACAGCCAATCACTGACCATGAAACAGAGCTGCAGATGTCCACATAAGGCATTGAATCAAATCGGTGCAGAATTCGTTTCACCAAACATCAGCAGCTCTACCTATTTGTAAGAAGACAACATTTTGCTTAGAACTTGGTTGCTTGTATTCACGTAAAAAAAGTAAATATTATAATTGAGGCGTGGCCATACGACAAGCTTATTAACTCCTATATTGTGTAAAGCATTACATTTTTCATTCAGATGTAGTTATAGCTAACTACTTTAGTAAATCGTCATTCACTACGCGTATCTGAATCAATGCAAATTTAAGTACTCGGTAACAAATAAACAATCTGTCACATGAAACATCTTAATTTTTTTCCTTCAAGTTATTGGTATATTGCTTTAACTGTGTTTTCCTATACTGTGTCTCAGTTAACTTTAATTGTTTACAGTTAAAATACTTTCAAGAAACACGTAAATGTGATCATTTTAGTTTGCCTGTGCACAGATATAGAGATATGATCCATATTTATATTCTTAAACTTCATGACTTTCATAATTACTAATAAACACAAACGGAGACTAATACTGATGCTTAAATAACTGCATGGAGGCGTGATCAGAACTGAATTAGTTGTCAGCGTTTCTGGAGTTTTATTTAAGTAATTCTGGCAGTAAACGAAACGTACTGATTTTTCCAACTCAGACGTCCTGCGACTTACTGTATTCAGTTCGTGGCCAACAGAGCTCTTGCGCATCTTCATATTTTTGTCATTTGTGTATTCCTCACCATTATGTAAAAATTAACGTATTTGACATATTAACGTACGCAACAACTATAGTTTTAAATTGTCATGAGATTCACTACGAGAGCTAATAAAAATACCTTAGTGTACACTATAAGACAAAAAAGAACAAGATTAAAAAACGTGCCGTTATTTAAAACAATGCCATTTTAATAAGTCCAAAACGACGTTTTGACTGATGGTTACTTTTCCTTGTTCTCTGTTCTCATAGTATACTCCAATAGGCTTTTAGTGTAACATCACTTTATACTTCCATGAATGAACAACTTATATCCAAAACTATGTGTCTGAACAACGAATTAATTCAACAGAGACAGCTGTAGGAATCGTCAACAGTACGATCATTGAGCAGGAACAATTAGATCATCGAGTCAGAGTTATGTACGACATGATTAAAGAACTCTACCGACATACGCCTGGAGTTATCTCGTAAAACAGAGAAAAACACAAACCATGATTTCCAGACCGGGAACTGAGCCCAGGTCCTCCTGGCCACAAGTCAACTGTTTCATCTTTGCGCAAGCTAGCTGGGTGCGTGTCACTGAAATTTCCGTATCATTAACCAGTTGACCATGAGCATAGATAAGAACAGAAAAAAGTTAGCGAGTTCAATAACTAGCGTGTTAGAATCCACTACCGATGTGTGTACTGAACCTCGACTGTATTTGTCCGTTAGTTACTACACACTGAAAGAACATACAATGATCGAATACAGGGCTTCAGTACACATAGGACAGTGGATTGTAACATATAGGTAACTGAACTCGTGAAATTTTTACTTCCCTACCTTTAGACTATACATAGGGCCCGGTAGTTTTCGCGAAAAGATTTTTCCCCCCACTTTGTTTCAGTGTCTTACGTGTACACCGGCACCTCAACTTCATAATTATTGGCAGAGTGTTTTGTGCAGAGTCATTATTCATTTGACTGTGCCAATCAGTACATGGTTAACTGCGACACATAACGTCTGTTATTTGCGGGTTTAACCTCCACACGTGGGGTGTTAAGGCATCCAATCACTGACCACAAATCAGAGCTGCTGGTGCGCACGTAAGACACTAAAACAAAGTGCTGCAAAAATCTTTTCGCGAAAACTACCGGGCCTTAACTGTAGATAATATTGACGGTTCGGTATAATGTGAGCAGTCAAACAAGCACTGCTGAGTTTTCTGTTTAAATCCAATTCGTATCTTTCCGCGCGTAACGGCTAACGACGTCTGTGGACACGTCACTTGATGTTTGCGCATGTAAGATAAATCTTGCCGTTGGTAGGAAGCCACATTGTTTGACGAAAATGTTTATTAATTATATAAAACACAAATATGTCGAATTAGTTGATTTTATTCCAGTATTGTTGCATTTAAATAGGAAACTACGCAGTACTACATTCGGCAATCCGGGGGCCAATCTTACAACGAGAAAAGTAACTATTGTTGATGCCAAACTGCATGCAGTATTGGCTAGTGATTATTTTTCAAAGGTTTATTCTTTAGTATTAACTTAATCCCGAACGGCCTATAGTTTCATTAAAGCGTGCCCTAAAAGACTTTTAAACACCGTGAGCTTAGTGCAGGAACTAGGTTAACTTAATTTTTCCAAGTTTTACTTATCTGCAGATATTTACACTGCCCTTAGCCTATGTGTGTTCCAATTGATGTGTATATATTTCTAAATTTGTTAATTAGGAGTGTTGTCGGAACACAAATTGGCGTTTTAACATATTAACTATGTGTATGACAAGAGCTACTTTCAACGTTGCAAGTAGATGTCTCCAGATAGAGTTATCTAGTTGTTGCTTTAAGGCTGTTCAAGAAAGAAAAAAAGTTGTTAAACTCCATATTCAGCAACTTCTGTACTTAAATCGTGTGTAATGAAATGATTTTAAACCAGAACCGATACATTAAAATAGGTTTTTATTACTTTTTTATATACTTTATCGTTATGAAGTTATGGCAAGCAAAACAGAAAAAGTATTCGTCATTTATGAACGAAATTTTTTTTAATTACCTTAAAAAGTGCTTCTAACACCCCCGATACATATTCCAATACAAGAAAACATGTTAAATTCATAGTCTAGGTGTTTAACGAACTGTGGGGGAACTGAAACTACGACTAGTTTACGCATTTCAATTGAGGAAGTGGAAATTTTAGAATATCCCTTTTTTACCCCTGAGATCCGCAATTATCAGGGTATTACGTATTTTTATAGCATTTCTCGGAATTCCAGGCCGGAACACAACCACCCCCTTGTTAGGCGCCGCTTAAACCATGCAAAGCCAAGGACTTACCTCACCCTCCCGCAGCCCCGGACCCTGTTACCGGCTTGGTATTACGCCCTTTGCCGGTAAGTATAGCCTCGGTGAGGGATGGCTTTCTCAGGCTTACCCTATCTCCCCATCTCCGCCATACAGCATCTTGCTTTCTCCATTCGCGTTCCCCATCCGGCGGGCGCGCACAATTCCTCTTCCCTTAAAACCCGCGCGCGCACTTTTCTCCGCTCCCCGGGAGCGAGGCACTACGTCTTCCCGGACTTTCCCGGGGAATTGAAGAAAATAGGCAAAGGAGGCTCTTGGAAATTGAACTGTTTCCGTTGTGGATTGCCTGCCGTGAGGAGTGGCCTAGCAATTAAACCAAGTTTTCGTCTCTGCGTGTTCCAGGTTAACTAGGTTTTTCTGCCGTGAACAACATCCGTGTCAGAAATTCACTTTAAAGTAACTGATTAACAAACTAGTTTTGACGGTTGCATTGTGTATAAACTCTGTTTATTTGACCTACAAACACTCGCTATTTACATTACAGAATGATTTGTATAATGTAAGTATGTAATTACTTTTCTCAAAGAAATTGAGGCTTGTTAAAGAAGTGTTTGAGTGTTCATACAATTATTATATTTTTTATTACTTAACTGCAATTTTACTCACTGCGTTATTTTTCTTTTGCGAAAGCAGAAAGCGTATTTTTAAAAAATTTGCTCGTAATGTAATTTATTGTGGTTCGAATATACACAATGCATGCAGGCTAAACGTAATTGTTTACAGTGAGTGATACGCTAAAATGGCAGGAAGTAACATGCATGTCATTACACAGTATGGCTCAGATTCAAAGGTTTGCTAGGTGTTTCAACTGTGCCACAGTTAATTTTTTTCTTTCGTGTTTTACCAAAACTTGTTGAGCTTCATCCATTCATCAAATCAGTAAATAATAAAAAAAAACTGACAGAGTTAACAGTAATTTGTAACCACAGTTTGAGATGCATACCTCCTCTAGTGTAAAATAGTCATGGAACATACCGATATATTATTGTCGCTTCAGTCATTTTTTTTATAATATGCGCTTTAGAATATCGAACAACGAACTTTTCCTTTACGTTGGATCTGTCACCATATTTTGTAATTATATTTCTCGGAGCTCTTAAACATTTATAATGCGAAGTTTTATTTAAACATTTTTTCTACTGTGCAATATTTAGCTAAAAGTATATATATTTTAATCTGAACCATTTTTATGGACGTACGCCATTGCCAGCGGATGTTCCCGAGTTGCAGGAAACTCTGCTGTAAGAAAAAGCCGGTAGGGTAAACCGACTATATACCGTGATACACCTTAAGGGGGGACGCCTATCTCACGCTTCAAAATGCATTACATTATGTACGTAAACAGATTCTTCTCTACGAAAATATTTCTCTTGTACCCATTTAGTCTACGTATGAAAATAAAAGAAACTTCAGAAAGGTCAGAACCACATTGTTAAGATGCCATGATTTTTAAAACACTGTTTCTAAGCCCTCAAACATAGCTAAAAAAGGCCTTTTCAGACTGCCGTACTTCAAAATGTACTAACTGGATGTATGTGAAACTCAAATTGTGACCTGCACTGAACTTAATTGCAGACTTTCCACCAATAAAATTCTATTGTCACCGCTTAGTGTCCCATAGTAAAAACGGTTGGGCGGGAAGCTTGCACACTAGTACAGCGCTTGGCTCGTTGAGGCGATGCGGCATTCGATGTGGGCTTCAAGGTAGTCCTTATGTCATCGTCGTTTATCACGCAGGTAGGCGGCGCCCTTAATGTCGTTATAAGCGGGCTTCACAAAATTGGTAAGCCTCTGTACACTAAGTTCACTATGTTACCAACAGAGAGCAGGCATGTGTAGTTTCTGAAGTAAGTGACCAATGTATCACACAAGAGCACTATTAAAATGTTTAACATATCTCTGGTGCTGGAGTTAGTATCACGAAGTACGGTGCAGTGGCGAGGCGACAAGCGGTGATTGGCAATGACTATACACAATTCTCAGTTGTCTGTATAACTAGGGACCCATATTATCCGTGAAAATAATTTTTCCCGCTTTGTTTCGGTGTCTTTCGTGCACATCTGCAGTTCTGCTACGTGATCAGTGATAGGATATTTTAACTCCCACCAGCCTTGGGACTCAACCGGCAAATCACAGACGTGTGGTGTTGCAGGGACGTTATTGTAATTGGCTCAGTCAAATAATATACGGCTCTTCACATAGACACGCTGTCAATAACTATGTAGCATAACTGCAGATGTGCACGTAAAGCACTGAAACAAACTGGGGCAAATTTTTTTTCGCGAAAAAACAAGGGTCCCTACGTATAACAATTTGACTGGTAGAGACAGGTACACAACCATTAGCGTGTAAGAGGCGAGGAACATGTACTCTAGTGACACACCTTCATGTTCAAAGTGTACGGTCGGATCTTCTACTGCTTGCTTTGGAACACGACCACGCCTCACCACTGGTACGGTGATTTACCCTATTAGCTGTTTGTTGTCAGCGAACATATAACGTACGTGGAATTCTCGAATGAACATAGTCGTATCCTGAAAGACGACGCAAAAAAAAAAAAAAAAAACAACGAATAGAGCAAAAAATAAGTAAATAATTCCGGAACAAAATCTAGTCTTGCATACAGAAATGCGACACAAAATAACAGAAGAACAATTAAACAACAAAATAAGCAGTGTGTAAAAATAGCTACAAAAATGGACGAGGATACGTATGACGACGCAAACGACCAGAGACACGAATGGATCCGAACACAATGACACAAGAAAGAAATCACAGTAGGAGCAGACTTCCTTAGAAGGCAACAGATGTGTGGTTTCAGGGGCTGGGAACTGCTCCCGTCTCCGGGCACGTGCACAGACTGAGGAACTCAAGCAGATGGACTCTGACATCTGGAAAAACAAGGGTCTTAAAAAGGAAACATACGGTCCAGTTTATGATACTTACTCATTGTAGGGATCGTTCTGAGATAATTTAATAAATTATATCGATGGTGTACTGCTTACGTTAACTATCTGGTGAAAGTTCTATATCAGCATTTGTATTAACTATATTGCTGGTTAGAGAGAAATATACATAGACCTATGTTTGCTTCCTAAACTGTAAAATGCTACATCTCGTATTTATGAGGCCGGAAAAAATTGGTGTCTTTACGAGTCGAAATATTTTTCAACAATCAGAAAATACATTGATTTATGTAAAAATTAAAATTCTCTCTTGTACTTAGCGCGTAACATTCGTTATGTATAAAAGATTTACCTGATTGCTTCATGGTTGTTAGCAAACCGCCATTATATTGCAATGTGCCAGCAAACCATTTTTCATGTTACACCCTGTGCTCCAGTGTTTTAAAGGTAATAGCAAAAAAACTGCTTATAAGCTATGAGAATAATTTTCGTCCTCCCGCACGCGTAGCTGAAATCCAGAAAAAAATCTCATGTGTTACTTCCCGCACCATGCAAATATTTAAAGATTGCTTTACACAGCTTGCGTTACCATCTAACACTTCAGTTACGAAGGTTTTTTTTATCATCAGAGATAACTGACATATGGTCAAAGTACCGGATATTACAAAATGTTCGGTAGCATTGTTTCGTCCAAGTAATGTTCGGATCTACTTAGATATTTAGTATATATGTTATAATAAAACCTGAAATGTACCACATCGTCGTCTTATCTTTAAGTTATTCGAAAAGTTAGAACTCCCTTCCATTCACACCAGTTATTGCAGAATAAATAACTGCACATACATTAAAATGCATTGCTATATGATTAATAAGTAGCCTATTGACTAAGTAAATCCCTATATCGTAAAGAAAATTTTTATTATCGTCTAGCTCGGCAGAATAAGTTTCTCACACGTACATAGTACGGAATATTTATCATTCCTTAACCACTCGCCTCCCACCATTGTGATTCTGATTCGTTTCCCGTTGAGGTTGTTCCAAATATTTACGTTTCAAATTGTGGCGGATGTTGCCAAATTATGGGTGAGTTTTCTAGGGATTCTTCTATTCCTTGAATCTCGTCACTCGCCTCGTATTACACGTCACCAGCCTTTAAAGCGTCGATGTTAAGCTCTGGGTAAATATTGTAGCTCTATTGAAACTTTTGGTGTGGTGACTTCACACTGTTATCACGAGTTTAAATATGTAACCTTCGGAAGTTAGGTACGTTTTTCAGTCACGTGATCAGGATATATCGATCACCAGGTTATGTCTAAACGTATTCAAGCAAGTCAGGGTTTTAAGATGACGGGAATTGAAGCTAAGTTTTATAATACGCTCGTATAATGCATGTAATACGTGTTGCGAGCTCTTCTTAGGTATTTTGAGTACCTTGCCACAGACAAAGTAGTAATACAGACGTGAAATGAGGTGGCGGCTCATTTGATATGAGCCAACTTGGCGGCTTATTTGACTGTCCGGGGTGTGTTTGGGTCCTTTGTGTTACGGAAAATTTTCTATTGGCCTGGCTGCCGGCTAGCAGCGCAGCCGCCTTACGCTGATTGGCGGTAAGCGTTTCATGTTGCTGACCAGTGAAGCCATTTTGCTGGCGTGTGTGATTGCGTTTGCTGTCCTACAGGAACTTCACTTCTGTATTCCTAAATATTCTGTGGTAACAATCCTAAACGTTTGTATAAAACAGTCAAATGTATACTAAAGTTACCAGACTTGTATTGTGACAACTTTAACGTTTGTAAATTTACAAGGCGAAAGTACGGTAACTGTCCCATACTGCGTTACGGTTAATTACTTCCTACACATTTCAGGAAGTTTTTTACGGCGACAGTTTAGATTAGTAGACAGTATGAAAAAATACTATACCCTGATTCAAAGATCGCTTTTGTGAGGTTAGCAAACTACAATAAAAATTAATGCGCGGCGTTGCTGCGCAGCGCTGCATCTACTCGCGCATGCGCAGGACGGCTTAGACGTAGTTGCATATCTCCCGCTAGGATCTTTACTTGTCTCCAAGTGACTGTGTGTTCATCTGACTTCTGTTGTTTGTCTGCAGTTTGTGTGGCGCGCCTCAAGGGGTTTTTCCGCCAATAACTCATGTTCAGCTGTAAAATGGATCTTATAGTTGGGCACAGAAATATGCGAAGGCCCGGGGCCAATAACAACACGGAGTGTGTTTTGATGAGTAAAGGCCAATGAATTCTAGCCTGTCATCATAAAATAACGCGAAATTAGCACGTCTGTAGCTATAACCAGAGATGATGGTTAAAGATGATGGAATATCGCGAAAATTTGTTGTGCCAACATACCTTTGAAAACGCTGTATTTTCTTGTGACATGTATGACTGGGTGATATGCGTCTGACACAACGTAGATGTCTTCAGACCAATGTCAGACATAAAATATTACAATAGCGGGGTTCTTATTGGCCCTGTCAAATAGCGTAACAGCTCTACGCACAAGAGAAGCCAGTAATGGTTTGATAAGATGAATGTACGTTGAAACTCAACAAACGGTCAAGTTTTAACGCGATAAACTATCATCTCCAGCTATAACTATACGGGACTGATGTCCGTGAAAATGTTTTTGCACAATTTTGTTTTGGTGCCTTACATGAAAACCTGCAGCTTTACTTCGTTGTTAATGGCAGCGTGTCTTTGTGTATAGCTAGAGACAGGAAAAATTCAGGGTTCACTGACCTGTAGGCTAGCATCCAAGAATACATGTGTATTCAAGCAAATAATAGCAAGTCATTAGCTGCTCGCTGATACAGTGATCTGGGGCACGTTAAGAGTGCGTGGTAGATAAATAAACGCTGAAAACAACAATTGATTTCTACGCTTTTTTTTTCGAAGCCAATATGGATGAAATACTCAATGACAATCCTAGATAATAATATTTGTCAACTTTATGAGTAAATATTTATCCAGAATTACTGATTCATTACGCGTGATCTCTTGCACCGCAGTTAAATGCACGAGGTTCCGGCGTCAGCGATTGTGCCTCAGAAGTTCGTAACACTGGAAACAATTTAGTTTAAAACGTTGGCTAAAACTATTTTCGCAAATTGGCTTCAAGAAAGCTACAGTTATAGATGAACGCTTTTAGCGATGAGTAGGGCCACGATTTTGTCGCGAAAAGATTTTTGCCCCAGTTTGTTTCAGTGACTCACGAGCACGTCGGCAGTTCTGTTTCAAGGTTATTGGCAGCGTGTCTTTGTTCAGACACGTTTCTCATTTTACTGTTCCAATCAGAATAAGATTTTTGTGAGTCTGTACGTCTATAATTTGCCAAGGCAAGTGAGAGTAAAATCATCCAACCACAGACGTTGTAGCAGAGCTGCAGGTGTGCACATGACGCATCGAAACCAAATGTTGCAAAAATCTTTTCGCCATAAAATCGCGGCTCTAGCGATGAGTTACGTACACTCTAAATCTGAATTAGTGAATATTCACTGATTCACGTCGGTGGATGGAGCAGTTTCAACAAATTGAATCAGTGAGAAACAACTGTGAAATCGGTGGCTATTCACTGATTCCGATAAAGAGTGCCATCATTCCACAAGTTAACTAGTGATTGTCCACAGAATTTCCAGTAACTTTTCACTAATTCAATAAGTGAAAACTGTTCTTTGAAAACAACTGGAAATAACTGTAAATATTCACTGATTCACTTGTGAGATGTTGGCACTCTTAAAGGAAATCAGTGCATATTCACTAATTAAACTGTGACTATTTTCACTGATTCAAATTGTTGAAACTGCTCCATCCATCGGCGTGAATCAGTGAATATTCAATGATTCAGATTTAGAGTGTACCACGCCTTCTTAAGGTATATTATTATTGGCTCAAAGACTTCCATGGGATGTCAAGGACCATGTGCGAAAATGACACGAACTTATAGTTGCTGGAATTCTAGCGTGTGTGTAAAAGAAAACGCGAATTTTTCAGGTCCCTACAGATGAACATATAGCACGCGATATCCCCACAACTGGTTTCCTTATTTATTGCTGGCTTGCAGCCGTCAAATGTGTTTTAAAACCGCTCTCGTCTAATCACAGAAGGAGCGAAGTATACGTTACTGACGTTCAACCTGACCTAGAATCAATACGCGAAATAATCGTGCCTCTATTTATAACCTAGCCGCACTGTCCGAATGACTCGCCAGGCTAGTTCGCTTCGTGGGGATCACTCACTCTCCACGCGAGAATACGGACATTTACTTCGGCCAAATACATACTTTAACAACTTGTTCGTCGTATTCTGTCACTCTCGGTAATGTTAATTCTGCTACAGATTGGAACGATCAATATTAAAGTTTGTCACAGGGAAGATTTCTGCCTCTTGAGCGCTGGTATCGCTAATGTGTGCAAACTGGCCAATCACAGAGCTTTCCTGAATTTTTAGGTACATATAGTTGACAATATAAATAGCGGAATTGGTTTATTTATTATTTTTAATTAAGTTAAATTACTTCTGTCATTTCCAAGTGTATTTAATTTTACTACGCAGTTGCGTATTTTTCTGGTCCCTTTGCGATAGTAGCGAAACCAGCGGCAGAAAATTTTCCTGACACAAACTCTCCCATAACACATGTTCTTTCTAACCTGTAGTAGAAATAACCTTACTCTTGGGTAGGAGAAAAAGGTAGGGAAGGGGAGTAAGGCCAAAGGCTAAGAAAAGCTTTCCCCGCTCGAAGAACAGGTCGGGATATCCAGGTCGCGTCAAAGCCAGGAAACATTATTTTCGCATGACTATTAGTGAGAGTTGAGAGGATAAGTGAAGCGATGGAAGCAGAGAGAGGAATATTTCGTGAGTTCAGTAACCTACATGTTAGAATCCACGGTTCTGTGTATACTCAAGCCCTGACCATTTGTACATCAGCTGCTTCTCACAAGAACAACAGACATGAACGAATAGACGGAGCTTGAATATACATATAGGACAGTGCATTCCATCACGCATGTCACTGAACTCGTAAAATATTTCTTTCCCTAGATGGATGGAAGTGTACAGATATAGTTTCTAGCAGTGCCGGATCTAAAAAGGGGGGGGGGGTAAAGGTGGCGTGTGCCCCGGGCGGCATATCAAAGAGACAGTCGGCTGCCTCCATCTTCTTTGAGAAAGTTAGTACAGAAAAATAATACCCGCCTAGAAGAAGCAAATTAATGAAAGAGTTATAAATTTTTGGCTAAAAGAAAAAATCATTGTTATTTTGTAACGTTCAACTAGAGTGTTGTAGTGTAGTATTTACTTATAATGTTTATGCGTATGTCTACACCTGTAAGTTAAATTGAAATGTCGAGTTTAATTCCATGATTTAATTTGGAAGTACACATTTTTCACATTTTGATTTCATGTTTACTCACTTGCTATAACTTATTTTAATGATTTAATTTTGTAATTCAGAGCCAGTAGAGACATAAATAAATACTTATCATAAATTTCTTATACTAAGGTGAGACTGAAGTCAGTGATTAATTTGTGTATCTTTAAGTACGACTACACAGGTCAAAACAGTAAATATAAATAAACAAATATAATCTTAACCTAACTGTTAACATATTCTTTATTTCCTACGTACCTTGCTTTTAAAAAAATAACAAAGCATTTATTTTACATAAATATTTAATTTAAAACACGATTTTAAGAACACTAACCTCTTAAGTCTACTTCATTTACGAAGGACATAATTCGACGGTCTCCTCCCTTTAAAAAAAACATCTTGAATTCTTGTTTACGAGGCCGGGTTTCAAAGTACGTGTATATATATATATATATATATATATATATATATATATATATATATATATATATATATATATATATATATATATACAGAGCGCAGTGTCAGTCAACATCTTTTGATGCTGGAATGAACCTCGAGGTGTCATTTTTACCATACGTACAAGAAATCCAGTTTTGCGTTGTAAAGAACATTATATCACGTAACTTAAACGGATAGTGCCGATATAACTGTCAAAGTTTACAGAAGTTATGTGACACGTATACAGAGATAAGAATTTCGGTACAGTGAACTGTATAAATGTTAATGCACAGGCGAAACTACCCTGTAAACGCTGACTCACCAAATATATGGTTTCTTTGCTGTTTTTGCTCCTTCGACAAGAGGCTTTAGTCATGTTGAGCATACATTTTGTTAGAACAACAACACCAGTTCTTGACTTATTTCCTTGATTTTTTAACCAAATGAAAATTTGTGTGTCTAAAATGTGTATTTGTTTCGCCATGTGCAAACGTGTATATGGTTGATAGCCCTTTTCTCTGTGTATTATAACAGAGATGCACAATAGTTGGCAGTGTAAGATATGAGAGAGAAACGGACAAAGAGAGAGACAGAGAGAGAGAGAGAGAGAGAGAGAGAAAGAAACCATGACGCTGTGGCTGTATCCCACGAGAACATCATGTGCGTGAGCGGACTGCCAGAATGGTCTTGACACCGGCAGGGTTGGTTTTGGGGAGGGGCGGAGGGGGGTCCCCACGAAATATACAGAGTCAGCGGGGTTCGTCATCTCGAACATTCCACCTTCCACACGCTCCGCCTCTTGGTTTGTCGGCCTCCGCAGTGCGGTCACTATAAATTTCCAACTTTTTAGAAGAAACGTTCAAAGGAAAAAAGTCAACAGATCTCAGCATCAATAGCTGCTGAATGTAAATCCCACATGAAATATGTTTTCCTCGCCCCTCCCACTTTCGGTTTTATCACGCAACTGCATTGCCTAGTTTAACACACACTGAGGCAACAGATTCTGAAACGAATAACGAATAAAATGGTTCTGGTAACATCATGAATATGCCTTAATGTTTACCTTTCTGTAACCTGTCAAGCATCGAAATCGGCTTTTCATTTTTGCAAACGTACATACAACGCAATTGTGTATCTGCCAGAAAGTTTGACGAATGATCCGCACAACTAATTAGTAAGCTTAGAGCAGAAATGTTCGATATTAAGGTGAAATTGTAGGTCTGCTAAAACTTGGACAAAGGTTCCCGGAACGTAGAAATAGCCTTCAATATTTACCGTTAATTATTCCTGTTATGTCTGCATTCTAAATGCAATAAACGAGAAATGTGAAATATTGTATTTGGGCCATATACCCCGTACCAGAAACTGGTTATGAATATCCCGCAGAAAATCATATTTCTTTTACCCTTTTATATTTATATTGCATGATAATTTATTTCCCGGACACATTTCTACACCCTTAAACTTAGTATGTTATTTTCGAAAGCGGAATGATAGATTATGTAAAGACAGCTACGTTTTATTGACTACCGTCTCTGTGAAAATCAATAGTGTGCCTGTAAGCCACGAAATTCACAGTATCTTAGCAGAAATCACCGTTTAAGCATTTCAATTGGGATAACTAAATTAACGTGTACGCTTTGACTCAATCTGTTATTTCGTCGCTTTACAGCGTATCAACGAGGTTTCTAAGCTATTTTCATTGTTAAAGGATTTGTTAATGTCTTCTTAGTTTTAGTTTCGTTTCGAAATCAGGATTGCGAACATTACAAAGTTGAAGTTTGAACATTTTCATGAACTTATTTTCGGTAGGTATTTCTGAGTTATTGTGGGAGTAACAAAAATAAAGTCTAAAGTTGTGGTTTTCATGTTTATTGAACTGCGTTACAGCGCGTCTGAAGAAAATTATTTTGACGAAACTATAAAATTTTTTCCAAATATTTTTACCTGCGAAAATTAAACATATTCCAGACGAAAATGGAATGGTACTTTGAAAACATGGTAAATTGAATAAATATTACTTCAATAAAGCCATCCCACGTCGTTAAAAAAGTATTTTTTTATACTGTCGTATGTCAACACTTCCATACTTGAACTTTGTTTAAATATAGATGCCGCAGCTGTGTTTTCACAATGAATTAAGTAAGAGCAAGGTAAAATGTACATTGTCATGTCTAAAGTACAGCAAACATTAACTTGGAAGCAAAGTTAACGCAGCGACGACCAATCATCTTTTGTTTTTAAAATTACCATCTCACGACGTCTTGTAAGGTTGTTTTATTTAAAGTGTCATGTGAATGCGTGTTTAAACAGTGCCATACGTGAGCGAACATTAATTTTTTAACATAAGAAGTCTAAATATAAAAAAAGTTGACATAAATACTATGGGTACACATTGGTGCAAAATAAGGTATAAAGGTGCTGTAAAATCGTTATGTACACGTGTATGCTGAAATTTATAAAAGATGTGAAAATAATCAATTCTTACTATCGGTTTCATATCCATACTTCTGCCCTGATCGTGGTAGCCTTGCAGTGCAAATTTGTGCAAACGGTCATTTCATATTTCATAACCTCAATATGGACACGAAAACTAACTCACGCAAAATGTTCCCATAAAATTTATTCCACAGTTGACATAATATAACCACGTTAACTTCAGTGTGAACAGGTTATACGTGTACCATTGATTTTTTTTGCTATGAAAACTACTTTCTTAGATGTATTTAGGTTATATCAACCTAGGGATATGATGCGGTAAATCTTTCGGTCGTAATATTCCTTTAAAGCGTATTTATTAAGTGAGTTCCCTTTTCTGCGCACATTCTCTGCTCGCTTGCCCTCGCAATTCTCATAAGCTCGTTCACCTTGCGCTATTGTTGTATGCAGATGTTCCAACCCCTTCGGCGGTTAATTCCGCTGGACTAGGCAACACAGAACTTCCCCCACCCCCTCAACCAGGCTTGCCACCCACTCCTAACTCCTTTCTTACGTCCTTCCCTCAAGCCAAATTGCACTTTGCCTTGGCGCCAAAACGCTGCAGCTAATCCCCCGCAAACTATTCTTCTTTGTTAAAAACTTGCTCTTTTCTTCAACGTTGTTGCTACAGATGTGCAGTGTTAAGGAAAGCCGGTACAAGGAGGAGTAATGCTGCTTTCATAATGGCCACTCATATTTCTTCCACTTAACTACACATTCATATCCACAAACCCCCTCCCCCTTCGCGGCAACTCCTTTCAACCCCTCGCATCTTCTTCGGTCCTCATTCTCTCAGGAGGCACTTTTATTTTCGTGCATAATGTTTTAAACCGCCTGCCGTAATAAGTACGAACTGCGTTGTAAGATAGAGATTAGTCCAAGTATAAATATTTAATGAACATAACCAAACATTTTAAAGCAACTTGGAGATCAACATCGTCCACTAGGGTATATTTTCAAATATAAATGTATGCTTCTGTTTCTAAATAAAAATAACTTTACCACCGCGTTGCTTTCGGAAAAAGGATTAATTTATTTTCATTAAAAATATGTCGGAGGAAAATAAAACCCAAAAATTTTGTTGGAAGTTCTTAAACTACTCACTAAGCCTTATTTTGCATAGTAGAAGTTATGAATAACGTAAATTTAGAGCCTCGCATTTCATATTAAAAGTTATAAAAATAAACTACATTCAACATATTCACAATTTTTAAAAAAATCTTATTTCCGTCACGTTTAAAAAATTTGCAAATTTGCTGGTACTATTTTTAATTAACATGCAATTAAAGAAAATTTCGACGTATGTTGATTTGTCCAAGTACCTACTTCAATGTGACCAAACTAGATCTGATATTGAAATTTCTTTGTCTTGAAGAAATGCTTTTGCCATATCGATATCTTGTAAGAGATTCCAGATATACGAGAATTAATACTCTGCTGGTTATCGATCCTTACGAGAATTTTCATGAAGCAGTCTCTTCAAAGATAACTCAAGGGCTGCTGAAACCATACTGAGTTTCTTCGTCAAGCCTGAAAAGTAATCCTCCACATTATATAATAATTATTATTTCCGTGGATCTTATGTATTTTCTTTAATTTTTCTGAATCCAAGCACTATATAGCTACATCAGTACATACATATAAGATGAACTAAATCAACCTCGAAGATTAAAAATAAGTCAAAATTATCATTATCAACTCGCATCAAAATCGACGAGTACGTAACAAATGAACAGTTTTCATTCCCGAACTGAGTATGGCCATATTGAGAGTGAGTGAGAGATTTTGATCAGCGCTCAACATTGAAGTCTTAAGCGCTGGTGAGGGGTGACATGACGTGAGTGTGGAGCAGTGCCGGAATGAAAGGACGGGGGAAACGGGAGATCCCCGAGAAAACCTGCCGACCAGCGGCATCGTTCGGCACGATTCCCACATGCAAAAATCCGGAGACCGACCCCGCCGGAAACCGAACCAAGATCTCCCTGGTGGGAGGCGCCATACCGAGAAATAATATCTCCTTTTGAACGTGGTTTTCTTCCCAAGTCTTCACCGCGACTTCACGTTGGTAAATATGCTACAAAAAATTGGGAAATACCAATCTACACACACATACATACACACAAACGCACGAAATTAAACGACTTTTTTTAGACAACAGTAGCCATGTTATATCTTTTGAGGCTGTAGTGACCTTCAAATAGCTAATACATAGTTTGTTACCACAGTCTTATAAAATTTTTCAGTGATTACATAGCAATGGAATGGCGTATACCCAGAGATGATGGTGTATCGCGAACATTGTTGTGTCAACATACCCCTGAAAACAAAGTAGTTTCTTACGATGGGTATGATTGGGTGATATACGCCTGACATAACGTAGCTGTCTGCAGACCAATAATAGGCATCAAATATTACAATAGCGAGATTCTTATTGGCTCAGTCAAACAGAGTAACAGCTACACGTACAGGGAAAAGCCAGTAATCTTATTGTAAGCTGAACGTAAAACGTTGAAATCCAGCAAATAGTCAAGTTTTCCCGCGATAAACCATCATCTCTACGTATACCGCATTCTAGTTATTAAAGTCTATGCCACAAATAAGTTCACTTAATTCGACAGCAGATAAATTAAATTTCTAGAGACCTACAAATTTCGCTTTAAATTCAAGCCGCAGCCTGGACTCCAAGTAACTATAGGTTCATATGACTTCAGCTGTTGGCCGGAAGTTTGAAGCGCGTATGAAAAACTTTTTAAATAAATGGTGTAAGTATTAGGTCAACCGACGTGTAAATTGGGACACAAACTGATACATGGCTCGGAGTCAATAACTTCGCTGAGTGTATACGGGTGAGAACATGCCAGTGAAGTCTTACCTGTCGCCTAATAATAACGTGATATTGGCACGTCTTTAGTCATTTAATCAACGACTTTAGGTAAATTGATATTGGCAGCATAGAACACCCTGGAAACCAAATAGGACCACACAATATATTCCAGCAGAGATGTCAGAAAACTGCAGACGTTAGTGGTATAGACTAAACTATTTTGATAACAGGTCTAATTAGGTGAAGTGATACTGTAATAATACTAAACGAAGTAGTGTTTGCGCTATAATTTGAGACCCAAAAACTTCTTCACGAATTTTTTTGAGTGCATGGTAGATTTGAAATTCCTGTACACCTTATCGGGCCACTGTTAATAAACTCTTCCTTGAAGACTGTGAACCAGTAGTAAATGAATGAAAACACTCACTTATTCCCGCGCTAAATGTCTAAATGATAACTCAATGGTGAAGCAGTCTGTAAACAAGAAGGTGAGTGCTAAAGAGTGTGCATAGGTCTGTGGAATCCTGCCGGCCGGTCGTTAAACCTGAGGAATTTCCGTATCTCTAACGGTTATTGTTATGACTCGTTTTCCGGCCATCTCCGTTAGAGTGATAGCAAGCAGTTTCCTCCCTTCCACCCTCCTCCTTTTTTATACCTGTTCCGAGTAGGCTTACAATGTTTGTAAAACAAAAATAACCCGACTTCATTTAGAATAGAGTTCGCAAATTGTGCTGGATTGACTGATTTCTGTTTTAAAGTATTTGTGACGCTTTGTCAAAATTTGAGGACGTCATGCAAGAAGGGCGTATCAACTATATGCAATATGTGGTTGATACTCTCTTCCGGCATGATGCCCACGAAAGTATATTGCAGGAGAATGCGTCGGAATAATACGTCGCCTAAACAAAACAGTCGCATCATATAGTTGGAAAACATACCACTTTCTGCCGTTTTATAGGTTGCTGTTTTAGTTGTGATTTCCAAAATATTTTAATTTTGTTGTTACTTTATTATCTCGCTATGTGTCACACCATCCTAGAAACAGACTCTTAAGGCCTTGCTCTTTAATTTTGCAATGGTTTCGAAAATATTTTTTTAACACAAATTAATACATATATCAAAAATTCATTCTTACAGTTTTAACATCCATGTATCATCGTTTGTATCTGAATTTTTCTGTTGCAATACACCAAACAAATTTTTAGGTTTTTGACCCTGAAATATCACGTATTTTGTTGTCAAAATAAGCCAAAATGAAGCAAAATAATTTTTTTGCTAGCAAATGGTACGTTACTTAAAAAAAACTGTCTGACAACTTGTGTATCGTATGACTCTGCACAGTCTCAAATTTTTTTGAAGCATTTGGTTAAAAAATATTGGAGTTATTTGCAATTGTTTGAAATAAATAGAAGACAGCGGCCTTAAGAGTCGCTGACGAAGAATGAGATTTCAGCCAGCAAAAATGTAAGTGGTTTTGCTAACTCAACTTCCTCTTTCCCGCTAACATTCCTATACGTCACAAATGATCGTTCTGGAGTAGCCTCACATGCCTTCAAATTGATGTAGAGACAAGTTGCAGTTAATATTAGCCAAAGAAATGAATCCCAGCGTAACAAAACAAGTCAGTTATCTGATTAAAAAACCAATGATTTATTCTTTATGATTCACAAAAACTGAATATTTTTTCCTGGTGTGCTATGATGTAATGGTGGATATATATCATATTTTCCCGATAAATTCGTTGCTACTGTTTTTTTTTGCAATATTAAATTTTAAAGCTTAACCAAGAACTAATTTTAAAATCTATTTGGAAGTTTTATTAAAATAGTTTTTGGCGGGATAGCTAATTTTTTCAAAGCAATAAATTGTACGGTTTCGACTAAAAAGTCAACTAACCAGAATATCGTTAGTTACATAAATAGCTAAAATCATACTATTAACTGCCTTGAAATATAATCAGCCAACATAGAGAAGACGATTTTAAAGAAAACTGCCAAAAAGTTTATGATATCTGCTGTCTTCAGGACTATAAAAAATTAATATCGCTAAAAAAAAAAATAGGACCATGAGATCACAGCATTAAAGTCTTTCATCCCATCTGGAAACACTGCTACGTCGCCATCAACTAAAATGAAAGGATAAACGGTTGAAGAAAACTGCCTTACCCTAACAGCGTTACTGTGTGTGCAACGCCATCTGAAAAAATAAACTCCGCTTGGTTGTCCACGAACCCATACTTACTCATATTTGGTACAGAAATACGAATCTGTTTTGTACGTAAAGTATATTATACATGTGCGGTATGTAAAGCCATTACTCGTGAAAACAAGGGGCGTGTTTTAGTTCCCTTGTTTACCGACAGAGCACCTTGGCCACGTGCAGCTAGTTCCCTAATGCCCCAAGAGGGCAGACGTGTAATATAACACACTCGTCCACAGCGCAGTGTTGGGATTGGTTGGTAGCCCGAGAGAGGAAGGGTTGGTGGGGGTATGCGGGCGCTCGTACCTCTTGGCCAGTTTGTTAGTTCGCCACTACCTGGGCCGGGGTAGTGAATCATCATTGTTCACGTGCGTTAATTGGACGGGCGCTTGATTAATTGGCGGAGACGAGAGGACGCCACGGCGTCCCCTTTCGGGTCCATTTACACCGACTTGCAGAGGCGCGTTTGATTACAGCCGCTCGTAAATAAAGTGCGCATGTCCGTGGTTACGCTTTCCCAGTGGTGCCAACTTAGTTGTTTTACACCTACATCAAGTTCAATTTACAGTTCGAAAGGGGAAATAACCGTTATGTGAGGGGAAACACGTAGAATTTTAAGTTACGTTAAAATAGTTTTTTTTTTATTTATTAGGATTATTTTATTTGTTATTTTTTATTATATGTTCATTCCGGACATCATTTACATAGAATGCAATCAGAATATAATTAATCATTTTATAACCGAACGGAAAGAGGAATGTGCGTACATACGAACACTTCCGGAAACTTACATCTCCAAACACTGATCAGCGAATGATGGCCTGCCGTATTGCTTCCTAACAAGTGAGACAATTTTATTGAAGCTTATGGCAGTCTTTTGTGCCCTTGTATGTACGGTGTTTTAGCAGAAACGAACTGCGATAAACGTTTAGAAGAAGGGGTAGGACATTTGTATCAAATTTTTTATTATTGCAGATGCCTTACATAGGAGTGTTCTGAAAGTTGACAAAATTACGGTGAATTAGTCTTAGCATTTTATTAAACATTGTGGGCACTACTATGTAAAGACTTTTTTTATATTTAGAACTAAAATTCTTCGAAACACAGTTGCAAAAGAATCATGTGTAGAACTACAAAAATTTCCATTGTGAAGAAGTGTAACTTTACAAAAAAAAATCTGTTGTATATCTTCAACGAATTCTTCTAGCAATTATGTCTGAAAATTGTTTAGACTTTATTGTCAAAATTTTCTCTTGTACAAAACGTAGGATATATTCTTGATAAACTAATTTGTCATGTAGAATCATTGCACGAGAACTACAGGTTAACTTTCAAGAATTCTCTTGCAATGATTCTGCGTGACAAATTAATGAAAGATTCCATTACTATTTATGTCAAGTAGTTTACCTAGAATATATCCTATGTTTTGTCGACGAGAAAGTATTGATAATACAATTTTAATAACTGTTATTGCTCCAAATCTGAAAATACAATAAAATTTTTTGACACTCCCCCTTAATGCGTGAATGAACTCGTTGATGGAGGGGGTTTGTGTGTAGGGGAGCAGGCTAGGTATGCGCACGAGCGACGCGACTATTCGAGACGGACAGACGTTTTAATTGCGGTGTTAATTAGGTGTCGAGTGCCTCCTTGCACCACTGAGTCGCCTGGCGTCACTAATGAACCGCCGTTGCTATTGATCTTCACCGGTGCCGGGAATTCTCCGTCCCTAAGTGTCTTCTTCGACGTGGCAGCCCTGGCGTCGCTGGGAGACTCCTTGAGCGAACGTCGAGTCCTAGCCTTCATCGCACGTGTTTTGTTTTGTTAAACTTCATGGAAAATAATTTCATACTGACTAAAATTCAATAAGTTATTTCAAATCAGCTACGTACTCTTTACCAAACAAATAAAGCCACTCATTTTTGGTGAAAAGAATTACGCATAAAGACATGCAAAATACGTGTTATCATACGGTAGCAGACTAAACTTCACTTTCCTATACACAACAGAGCATAAACTGCGATTCAATTGGCCACGAACTTTTGTGTGTTATCATTTACGTGTGTTACGTCTTTACAGAGATTGGCCTCACTACCGTGTAAGCATTCTCCGCGGTAAGTCACGACAATATCAGCCAGTGGGAGACGTCGAACGAGCCTATAGTCACTTGGAGTCTAGTCAGTTGTCAGAAAATAACGCGAATTTCGCGTGTCTCTAATTATGCACCATCTTGTTTCAATGCCTACAGGGACCCCCGATTTTCAAGAAAATATTTATGATTCAACTTTTTTCAACGTGCACCTCAGCAGTTAAGAAACCTAATAGTCAGAGATAGGAAATTTCGCGAAAAGATTTTTGCAGCACTTTGTTTCAATGCATTACGTGCGCACCCGCATATATACTTTGTGGTCAGTGATTGGATGCTGTAACACCCAGCGTCTTGAAGTTAAACCCGCTAACCACAGATGTGTGGCAGTTATCCGTACACTCATTGGCACAGTCAAATGAATAACAACTCTGCACAAAAGACACTTGTCAGTAACCATGAAGTTGAGCTGCAGGTGTGCACGTAAGACACTGAAACAAAGTGGGGCAAAAATATTTTCACCAAAAATTCCTGTCCCTACTAATAGTCAAAAACCAGCCAATCACAGACCACAAAGTGGAGGTTCAGATGTGCACGTGCAGCACTGAAACAAACTGGCAAGAAAACGTTTCACCAAACATAGGAGTCCTTATAATGCCTCACGTGTATATCTGTAGCTCTGCTCCATGGTTATTGGCGGCAAGTCTTTGCATACAGTCGCGTCGTTCATGTGACTGTACCAATAAGAATAAGTTACTGCGACAATACAGTCTGTGTTTTGCTGTTAAAAATTAAAAACGGTAAGAGTTAAGGGCGCGGCTACCGCAGTTTTCATCTATTGTTTTTATTTTTATATTTGTACCAGATATTTTTTTCTTGTTTTAGACACATAATATGACTAAATGTTTCTCTTATAATAATTTTTTTAATCTCAAATAATTTTTTCGTAACGGATCGTTAAAGCCAAAATTTGCATGTTTCCGTTTTAAGGACGACACTAAAATCAACTCACTTACCAAACTGAAAAAAAATTCACAGTGGATAACGATGTTGTAGGCTACAAATTCAGCTATGTTAAACCACAAAATAAAACAATTTTGTAATTTTTAAAAATATTATTAAAATTTTACAATTTTTATGTTAGATTTTAGCATTTTTTAGTTAAATACAAAAAATAATAATTATTGGTTTTTATGTGCGTGACATTGTAGCCTGCGCCGTCTTTATCCACTGAGAATTTTTCAGTTTGGTTTTTCAGTTGGTTTTGTATAGTCCTTAAAACAGAAACATGCAAATTTTGACTTTAAGAAGCCATTACGCGAAAACTATGTGAGATAAAAAAAATTCATAAGAGCCAAATTTAGTCACATTTTGTGTCTTCAGTAAGAAAAAAATTCTGGTACAAATAATGATTAAAAACATGGTAATGAAAATCGCTGTATACCGCGCCCTTAAATCATCAAATCACAGACTAAACAGCAATACAGACGTGAAATGACATGGAGGCTCATTTGATACGGGCGAACTTAGTCACTTATTGGTAGAGACATGAACTTTTCGCGAAAAGAATTTTGCCCCACTTTGTTCCAGTGCCTTATGTGCACGTCTGCAGTTCTGCTTCATAGATATTGGCAGTGTGCCTTTGAACTGTGACGTTTCTCATTTGACTGTACCAATCACAATAAGGTTACTGTAACACCACACGTCTGTGATTTGCGTGTAAAACCCCACGACACAC
>PNEQ01030592.1:7145-33777 GCA_003012365.1 Medauroidea extradentata | reverse complement strand
TTAACACAAAGTGAGTCAAATTTCTTTTCGCGAAAAGTTCATGTCTCTACTTATTGGCTGGCCGAGGTTGTTGATAGCAGCCCGGTGTCTGTTTAGCTCCTGCATGTTAAGGCACATTTCCTATTGGCCTGGCTGTTGGCTAGCAGGGCAGCCACCTTACGCTGATTGGCAGTATGTGTTACGGCCGTATTGCTGGCCAGCGAATCCATTTTTCTGGCGTGTGTGTCTGAGTTCGCCATCCTACTGGCTATTCCACTTCTGTATTACTAGATATTCTGTGATTAAATCAATGACCTTGAAACAGAGCTACAGCCGTGTACAATAATACTTTTCACCGAAAATCAGTGGGTCTACAAGCAAACCTATGATTCGGTTTCTTCTGCGGTACGCACGGAAAATCAACACATAACACTGTTATGTCTTAAAATGCAGTTTTAAGTTCTGGCAAGGTTTTGTAAACAGTGTTTATAACACGCGTGTGTTTTAGGATTGCTCGCGACGTGGAACAAAGTTTCACCACAAAACAGGGGTCATAACACACTGTTGCGCGTTCTGACAATAAATTAGTTAGCGGGTACCTTGAATCAATGAATTTCATTCACCGGTTCGCTCTTAATGATTTCAACGAAGCAAAGAACACTACTCTGGCTTGAAACTATTTTTAACTGATTCGCGTTTCGAAAGTGGGCTATTTCCTGCCAGGAAATAAGGCATCTGGCCAAATGCTGTCGTTTGGGACCGAAAATAAGTTCGCGAATTCATTTGGGGAAAGGCTCGTTTTCGTTTCAGTGACTAAGGTAACTGAGTCATTGTTCGAAAGACACGTCGTTTTGGAACTGTGTCGGTAACAGAATTGCTACTCTGTAAAATAAGTTCCCCACACTTGTGCGGGAATCCTGGTTTCCGAACATGTGTGAGAATTTCCCCACAGTAGAGTACTCGCCACACAAATGATTCAGTAATTTCGCTCACGCTGTTAGTGATATTGCCATAGATACCCTACGGTAATATGTAAAGAAAAATTACATTCCAAATGTGTGACTTTATTTTGCATGTGTGAAGTAATTTTCCCTTACATTTATAGGTAATTAGCTTCCATTACATGCAGAGTAAATTCACCTCAAATTATTTTACACTGAAAACAGACCACGCATCTCAAATGTGGATTGAGATAAATCTGTCTAGCCTCTAAAAACTTTAAGAAGCTCGAGTAGAAGAGAATTCAGTTTCCAGGTCGTGGGACTTTTCGAAATTTCCCTGTGGTCGACTACAGACTCAAAGCACGGATTTTTTCCTCTGACTTTAGACATGGTAAACTTAATTTTTGCCTTATGAAAATAAATAACATTCAACAACTGGATTATATTCAGCCAAATTAACTGTAAACACTTCAAGTGATAAGTAAAACCGCGGAGTCAATTACGAAAGCAATAAGCTTTTGGTTGGCGGTTATTCTCGGGATATTTAGGCTTCTTCCACTTTTACATATCACCATTTCTCCGTTCCCATCATGGCATATTCCTCTGAAACCAAGATCTCGTTGCATAGCGCTGACTAAATTCCTCAAATACAGTCTACTTTATAACAGGTAATTTATAATTTACTAAACTTTTTTAACATTTATGTTGAACGAAAGTGATCATAGTTTGGTTTCCTTGATTTCAGTTGTCTAAATTTTGGACTCTAGCGAAAAATAAATTGGGTATGTCTCAGTAAATTTAGTTTTCCAGAGAATTTTACATTCATGTTAAACTAAAATAAGTAATCGATCTGAAGTCAATATTTTAAAACTTGTTTATACTTTTCTTGTAGGTTAAAAGTAGCAGGCGCTGTCTAACACATCCGCTAGTTTATCCGGAGTGATGTGGGATAAAATTATAAAATTCTCTCGGGGAAACTGGGAATTTTTTCACATGTTTAGACGTAGCTAATAGTGACGGTACAAAACTGTCAAGCCGCTTGGCAATGTTGTAAGTGCCATTAAATTTTGTCAAATCCTAGTTTTTGTATTTTATGTTGACACAAACAATTTTTTTTTACGAATTAACATTTACTATTAGCTACTCGGGAAGCCATTGTTATCTGGATAGGCTGATCAGAGTTAGATAAAAAAATAGCAGTAAGAGTGATTCGTGTGCGGTGATGTCAGTTCGTAAACATATCTTTATCAATCAAAAAGTTCTCTTAAGGGCACCGGTGCATGGAAAACTCAAAAATTGTTAAACTGCCCATGTTACCTCGTAGAGTGACCAGTATGGTTACATGCTTTAAGTTAGGTGCCCTGACAACGAATTGGTAGTTCGTGAGAATTTTAGAAGCTTCACTAAATCACTATATTTAGTAACGAAGTTTTTAAATTTCGTGACAAAATTATTTTATTGTTATTTTATTGTCTCCATGTGAAAACTATTTTAAATTCGATTCCATATACCTGAAAACATTAATAGTATTTATCTCCTTAATTTGTCTATTTATCGTAAAATATGTTTCAAAAATCTTAAATATAAAAAATTCGAAAAATTTCAAATGTACATAATGGAACTAAATATGTTTTATGTTTTGATAAATTACATGTACACTATATTATAACTTGCATAACATGCATCATTCTCCTTAAAACATTTTTTGTTTCTGTCCGGAAGTATTTTCCAGGCAAATAAATATATTTTACGATAGAATGAAATTTAAAATTACTTTGTGTATCAAATGTACAGCATATTATTTCACCAAATCAGCAAGCCCTACGAAATAATAGTGGTTTGAGATCTTTGTTATCAATATACACCCCAGGCCTTCCTTTTCAACATAACCTTTTAGCAGATATTGTTTTAGTTACTATTACAAGACAATTTGTGCATGTTGAATAAAACATCGGATTTGTGATTGCCTTCTAAATCTAATCACAAATACACAGAGACGACAGAGCAAACGTAAATTAGCATAATAAAATGTGTGGCGAATTCGGCTAACTTCAGTATAATTGGCAAGTTGTAAATAATTTGCAAGTTTCTTAAAAATGTCGTTAATTTAAGCAAATAAATATTATCACACTATAAATATGAGCATGCCTACATTATTTTACAGCAAAGGAAACGTGAAGGCCAATAAATTATTATGGGTAATATTCTAATGCGCATAACTTTTAGTACGTTGTTTAGTTACAGAGTTAGTGAAGTCACAAAATATTACACATTGTGCATTAAGTCAACGAAATCAGTTGTCTTCAAGTATCCTGGCGTTTGATTGCAGACATTCATTAATAGAACGTTTCACAGTACCTATGTTTATGCTTATTTGCTATATCCTAACTATTTATTCAATAATTAGGTTCATTCCTAAATTTTAGAACAAGTCAGAAATCTGAAAATACGTGACGTATGTGGAAAAAGTAGTACTATATTTTGGTGACATTAAAAATATTATTTTCTCAAATAAAATTTGAAGAAATAAATTTTTAATAAGGCATGTATGATTGAAAAAAAAAATAGGCCATAATTTCTGACGTTGGTTTTATACGATTAATACGTAAGATGTACTAGTAAAACAAAGTGTTCTTTCATTTTTCAAAGTGCCTTAACAATCTCAATCATTTTGCGTTTCACATACTTACTTATTTCCCCTCTTGAATGAAGGATGAGTAGTATTTCACGGTTATCTTCCTTTTCTTCGTTCCCAAAATAATGTTTCAACACCAGTCGAATTTACGTTCTCGTTATCAGCAAGCCAACTGCCATTCCCCCACGTCTGCCATTACGGAAACAAGTAACTTAATGATTTCACACTTTCTTGCAAGGATGTTAAAAATTTCAGTTTAATCTTCTCTGAGACTACCTGCAGTCCATTTACTCTCGAAATATATTTTTTATCTCCCGCGTGTTCTGCGTTATTTTTATCATCGCCCTCTTAATTACCATAAATATTTCTCTCCCGGCATTTCTGTGTTGTCATAATTTGTTCTGTGCCTCCTCTTTCCTCTCCTCGCTCGGTCCTCTGTCCTGTCCTTCGCCCCCTTCCCTCTACTAATACTCCTTAATATATACGCGAAGCCGTAGCTTAAGCTAATGCAAAATCGATACCCTACCATTATATCCTTGTATATGTGTGCTATATATATTAATATCACTGCAGTAAATCATCTACAAAGCGTGCAAAGAAGCAAGCAAGGGCTTTTTTACCATCCTATTTTTTTATGAAAAAAAAATATATAAAAAATTTAAATGGGGAGGAAAAAAAGTTTTCGGCTGTGTATAAGGCACAGCTGCTGCGAAAGCGAACAAGCCATCCAGTTTCCAATCCGCTCGTATTCTTCCGCTTTTTCCCCCTCCCCTTTTTAACTTACCCCTCTGTCAGTTCGTTCATTAGATCTCTTCCCCCCGTCTGCATTTCCTCCCCAACACCACAACCACTTCCTTTGCAACATCCCCAGCCCCTGGGCTATACAACAATCATTACGGCATGTGCCAGCCATTTTGCATGGAGAGCAACGCCATCACTAAACGATGTTCTCGTTTCATTTCTCTCCGCATTCCAAGAAATTAGGTCGTTTAGTGGTAGCCAAGGGAAAAAATTTCACACAATTCAATCGCATTCTGAATTGTTGATATCTGTAAAGTGGGCGATGAAAATGAGTTGTGAATACATCTAATGAGTGACGTTAAGTATTAGTATTGAAAAAATACATGTATTCCGTGAGTGAACAGACTGATATGCACTACATGTATGGTCTTGCAGATGGGAATGCTTCACAAGCACGTGTACTTTATGCAGAGAGGTATCCTAACAGGCAGTTACCTTGTCCAAGAACTTTCACAAGAATTCACCAATGCTTGAAAGAGACAGGCTCATTTGAGAGATGTGTTTCAGATGTTGGCAGGCCAAGAGGGATACGTAGTGTTTAGTTTGATGAACAGGTTCTTCGTGATGTAGACAACCACCCTATTCTCCGGCCTAGAAAAAAAAATTTTTTACTGACATGCTAATAGGGCAACTTCAGTTGGTCTAATACTAGCGTGCCCGCATTGCCCGATTCTATAATTTTGCTTGGAATCATTATCGCGAATGTCAACAATGACAGCAATAAAAAAGTAAGTCTTAAATCTTCAACGACTTGCCGAGTGTGAAACCGACCGAGGTTGCGCAACGTTAACACGTCGGACTAGCGGTCTGGAAGAACCGGGTTGGATGCCTGGCTCTTACCATCCTAATTTTGGTCTCCCATGATTTCCCTAAATCGCTATGGGTGAATGCTGTGATGGTTCCTTAACAAAGGTCATGGCCGAATCCTCTCTCAGCTCCAGACATTGTCTCAAGTTGCGTTTAACCGTCTCTAATAACCTCGCTGGACGTAAAGCCCACTTACCTTATCTTACGGAATGTGAAAATATTTTTAATCCACAGGTTATAATGTTGAAGTATATCTTAAAAGACTAACTACAGAGCGTAAAATGCTAGAAATTTTGTACCATTTCTGTTTGTGGTTCATCTCTTACCTGCCGCAGAACCTTACCCGTTGTGGTACTGTTCAGTACCGAACGCTTATATAATTTTCGGATTACAAATTCTGACGAAAAAATTAAAAAATATTTTTGAATGCCTTGGTCATTTGAAACAAAAGAATATTTATTTTGTGAAAATAGCGGATTTCTTTTCGTCTATGTACCGTATTCTACATGTATACATGCTTAGGGTGCGGTCTACCGCAATTTTCATCATCATTATTTTGTTTTGTATTTGTACCAGTTTTTTTATTGTTTTAGACACAAAATGTGACTAAATTTGGCTCTTATGAATTTTTTTATCTCTCATAGTTTTCGCGTAATGGCTTGTTAAAGTCATATTTTTGCACGTTTCCGTTTAAACGACTACACTAAAACCAACTGATATACCAAACTCAAAAAAATCACAGTGAATAAAGACATTGCAGGCTTCAATGACATGCTCATAAAATTAAAGAATAAACATTATTTGTATTTTAAAAAAAATTATTGAACTTTTTAAATTTTTATTTTCAGTTTCAGCAATTTTTTAAAATTCAAATAATTTTTATTCTTTAATTTCATGAGCATGTCATTGTAGCCTGCAATGTCTTTATCCACTGTGATTTTTTTTTAGTTTTGTATATCAGTTGGTTTTAGTGTAGTCGTTAAAACGGAAACATGCTAAAATATGACTTTAACAAGCCATTACGCGAAAACTATGAGAGATAAAAAAATTTCACAAGAGCCAAATTTAGTCACGTTTTGTGTCTTAAATAAGAAAAAAAAATATGTGGTACAAATAAAAAAAAATTGTGATGAAAAATGCGGTAGACCGCGCCCTTAAGAAGTAAAGGCGCATTCAAAACTAATCTTGATTTGTAAACAAAATCTTCCAGTAGAACAAAAATCGTATTTCACTAATAGGTATTAAAAAAATTAAAAATAATAGTGTACAGGCGAATAATTAAAGTTTTTAATTAATAAATAGAATATTATCACAATCCTAATATCTGTAATATATCATCAGCATAATGATACTTAATATAACTTGTTTATGAACATGCTGGGCGTGATTTATTACAGTTTTCATTTAGCTTAACTCAAGCGTATTTCATTTTAACAGAAACTCGAAATTGGCTCTTTTCTACTTGCATATATTGTGACATGGACTAAATTAGTAGGTCCCGAAGAAAAATTTGTCTTTTATCTAAGAATTCACATAGTTTTATTTGTTAACGTGGTTTGGTCACTATGTAAAAATCACCAAACTGAAAATTGTTATTGAAGAATATAAGTTTTTTGTCTCACTTGAACGTTGCCTTTTCAAACATTGGCTTAAATTTTGACAATTTATGTTTAATTGTTTATACATATCTTGGTGTATTCTCACTTTTTCCTACTTTTTATTTTAATTTCATTTATTAAACTAGCTCCAGATGAGCACATCTTTAGTGTCAGATACTGATTGGTGAAAAAAAAAAAAAAAACGGACAAATTTTTTGTACACTGACTATTTTCGGGGACACTTACTGTTTTTACAAACCGTGACTTTGGTTTTTTAAGTGCCACTGCGCATATCCCGTAATAATGGCTTGAAAATAGTCAAATAAATCAAAACAATTTGCATCAAACATTTTAATTTCAACACTAACTATGGCTAACGAAACCCTTCTTTCAATGCTTTATGCGGAGACAGAGTACACATTACTCTGTGATGTTTCACTGAAACGTATTTAGTTAATTTTGGACGTACCAGGGCATTAATTTAAGAATGTGTTTTTACGTCTAATAAACCAACTTAAAGGTGCTGCCTAACTCGGGGCCCTGGTACGAGCTGGGATAAAAATATAAGATGTTAAATAACATTCGGTGTGGCTCAGTACTTGTCGAACCTACTTATGCCACCATTGTCTTATTTGTTCATGTCGGTTAGGCACACATTGCACTAGGATATTTTAAGACGATTTCTAAACATCCTGAAAACTATGAACAAATATGTATTTTCATTAGCAAAACATTATACCATATACATTTTCTACTACACTAAATTAAATGTTATACTGCCATGAAAATATGTACTAACATACTTAATAAGCTAAAGTAAGATAAATAAACGTTGGTAGCGTGGAAAACCCTGGGTGCCAAATGGCAATACACAGCAGACTACGAAAGTTACGTCAGTGGAGCTGTCAGAAAAATGCTTTCATGCGTGGGGTTGACTATGTTCAAGGGGGAGTTGGAAAGCTCGAAGTTTGCATTAGTTGCTAATAAGCACAAATTCGTAATGTTCCTGTTTAGTTTTAGCGTTATAAAACAATAAATTGTACATATTACGAATATTGTGAAACCACTTACATGTCAGTAATTTATTGTCTCTGTACATTTCTGGGTTCGAGTCTTGCGTATATTTAGCTTTCCTGGAATTCTGGTTACAAATTCGTTATCTTTGTATTTAACTATATACCGTGGAATTTCATTGAAGCCCACAGCAAGATACGTTAGTTTGAGTAAAGAAAATTATCAGTTAGCTCAAACTTACAGTGTATTCGATTTTTAACCATAGCAATCATTGTCAACGTTTAGAGATATTAAATATTTTTCAGGTAGCCTATTTATTTGGATAAATTTACGTTGTAATTATGAGCTACGTTTAATGGTTTACATGTAGAGCTGGAAATTGCTCAAGTTAGGACTTGATTTTACTCGTGTTTCGTTATATTTTGAGGCCAGGTAGTTTCAACACTTATTTGGAGCTATATCATAACTTTCGAGGAACACACAGTAAAAAGAAATTGTACATTTACAATGAAAATCTTGTATGCTAATATCAGAACATTATCTGTCAGGTAATAAAAGTAAGATGTCCTAAACCTTTTAAAGTGGTTAAAAATATCGTAAACATATATGGGAAGTAGTAAAATAAATGTTAATGCGCAGATTTTTCGACTTGAATCTAACTAAGCCTAGGAGACCTGTCACATATGACTTAACATTTTGTACTTTTACTTTTGTTTTTGGAAACTGGTTTCCAAAAAAATTTTTGTAACACTACAAACGATTGTTGTAAAATAAACCAGATATAAGTTGTAAATATACATAATTTGTTTGTAGATTTATAGAAAAATTTGTAAATATACAAAGAAATGTGTAAAAGTACAAGTTTTTTTGTATATTTTACAAAATATTTTTGTAGTGTTACAAAAAACTTTTTTGGGAACTGGTTTCCAAAAATACTTTTCGTAAAAGTACAATTTTTTTTACTGTGCATAGGCCTGCTGACAACAATCCGCAGACTCAACAGATCGATTAGTATTAAGATAGGAAAATAGACAGTTTCTATATTTTTTGTTTGTTTTTCTGTAAAATATAGATTCGTTGCTTACAAGAGCAGTATTTTTTAAGGTTCAGCTTTAAGCAGACAGAACACAAATTTTTTGTACTTGCTGGTCTAGATAAATTTGAAAAATTTCCTCACACAAAGACAACGGCCACTAATTAAAATAAAACTGCTTATACTGTCATACTGCACTTACTGTAAGCCTCACAATCAAAGTCTTTACGCGGTAAAAGATACTATAAAATTTCTTGAATTTAGTTGTAGACAAAGCTAGAATTTAAATTCGCGTATATTTCACTTAACTTTTACAGTAGGATTTCACTTAGTCAAATATTGTGCGGACATGTGACAGTAACAAACTTGACAGAAAACTGTGACCGAATAGCGATATACCTAATGGTTAACGAAGCTAACTGTGTTTCCAAAAGACTACCATTAAAGTGACCTAGACCACAGAGGACGTGCAGAACTTAAGCAGACATTTTCATGACCCATTTCATGTATGACCGTTTAGTTAGAGAATCTTCATAATGTACAGCACGAGTGTAGCACATTTATATTTAATATTACGCCATATAATTATAGGGTCTTATAGAGGCACGCCTGACTGGAATACTGCACACGTCACTTTGGTGTCTTGCGCATAGCAGCGACGTGCCAAGGTTTCCCTTATTACTTCCACTCGTCTTGGCCTCAGACCCACAAAATACATCCAGCCAAACGGCTACCTTAATTTTTGCCCTGGATTCAGTGACCCAACAAAATATCCATTCTAAGCCAAAATAGAAAAAAAAATTAATCGTGGAAAGCTGTTTGCCAAAGTGTTTAGCAAAATTGTCTCCGAATGACAAGTTTCTGGGGCACAATCTCCAATGCCGAAATGGAGCAAGGTATGATTGCTGCGCAAGAAAATTGAGCTAAACAAATGCGTTACTTTGACAAAAAAAAAGTTCGTTCATAATGTCAGTAAAAACTATTGTCTCAGATTGCTTTTCTTCTTCTTTTTTTTTTTTTTTTTTTTTTTTTTTTTTTTTTTTTTTTTTTTTTTTTTTTTTTTTTTTTTTTTTTTTATTTTTTTTTTTTTATTTTTTTTTTATATATATATATTGTCATTTGTAAAACATGGAAATATCAGTTGCCGTTTTTCAGCGTTGAATTGTGCATCACGCTTTTGTACCTAAATGAGGCATTCAATGCAAATTTCGCATTACGCGAGCTAAGTGAACCTGAGGCATCTCGGAGAAGGAATGAAAACATTCTCCATGAAGAGATTATTCTTGACGTTAAAAATTATAAGTAACTGCGCTGGGATGAAAGGCGGGTAGGATATGTTACTCGTCGCTCGCCCACTGACAACGGTGCCCGAGCGTGGGCGAGGAGCTGTGTTGCCATGGCGACGCGGCAGACGTCACGCTTGACGGATCTCCAGTGCTGCGCCACGCGGCTTCGAGTCTCGCCCGCGCATCAGCTTCAATTTGAACATACGCTCTGTTCGCACACCTTCAGAAGTTTTTGTCAGTTGTTTGGACAGCATTATGTAACGTCTGTCGCGCTACAAGTCAAAACTGTAACTAAGGTGGAATTAAGATTACACTACACCCCTGATGTACAAATTCTTTGTTTTAAAGTTGTGATATTTATTTGTTTTAGAGTAGCCTATAAATCAAAAATGTTCGTTTTAAGAACCAATTTAATTGTTCTTTAACATTTCTGCCCTAAATTTGCATTTAATGCATATGACAAATTTAGTGCAAACATGTTGAAGAACACGTAATTATATATTATGTACATTAAATTGGTTCTTCAATCTAACATTTTTTATTTATGTTCTAAAACAAATATTACGTCTTTAAAGTAAAGAATTTGTACATCAGGCGTAAAGTGGAATCTTAACATCTCACGCTTAATTCGGAACCAAAAATGTCGGTTGATACTGAATGAAACATTTGATAAGAGTTTGTAAGTATCATCCCTAACAACTCTCAGATTTTACTGGAGTCACATGGAGCAGAGTATATCACGTGATAAAATAAATTGCAGATACATTCACAGTTGGAGGATAAATTAAAGCGATCAGGGGAGTTGGACGAATAATTTAAAATTCGGTTTTGGAATTTTTTGTCAAATTTTTTCTATGTAAGTGAGCTTTTATGCTTGTGCTTAAGAGGTGCTGCTGTGAGTTGCGATAATGTTCATACAAACTGCTTAATGCGCAGTAAAATTATCTCTTTACGGAAAAATCATACACTTCTAACATTGTCACTGAAAGTTTAAAATCTCAGCACGATTTTTAGAAACATGATTTTTGGGTCTCTTTAAACAGCTAATAATACTTTCTAGGCGGCCATATGCGGAAAAACACCAATCTGATTCGCAAAGCAAAACATAAATAAATAGAAACAGGTGTTAAGACTGTTCTGACTAGAAATAAAACTGTAAGAAAAAGAAAAATATTGAAGCACTGCTCGCCCGTTGAGAGACTTGCGAGTAGAAGTGATACTACATTCCTAAAGCCACGTGATGTGGTGAAAATATTTTTTCACCAATTGGATTGAATGCCTTATGTGCACATCTGCACCTCTGCTTCATTGTCAGTGATTGGATCTTTTAACTGTCTACTGGCACAACACAGATATATGGTATCACAATAACTTTAGTCTAATTTGTGCAATCAGATGAGAGACGTGCCTGAACGGAGCCACACTGCCTACAAAAATGAAGTAGAACTGCTGACGTGCACGTAAGTAATTTAACTGGGAAAAAGTCGTGATTTTATATTTGTATGAAATTGTATTAGTTTTGTAGACGTTACTCGTGAGTATATTTTCCTCTTACAAAAAAATCAGCTGAACCAGTTTTCCCGTAATAGCACTTCAAACGCAGAATTTGCACTTTTTAGCTCTTGTAAACCACAAAAAACAATTAACATAAATAAATTTAAAAATTCACACTGAAACTACATGTCACATGCTATTGCTAGACATGTTCTATTACAAAATATTTTTGAATTAAAAAAAAAAAAGATACAAGAAGCAAAAAAAAATTTTAATTTCAGAAATATTTTTAAACTAAAAAGAAAACATTTTGTAATGGATTTTAAAACATGGCAAGCAGTAGCATTTGGCATGTGCGTAGTTACAGTGTGAAGTTTTTTATTTATTTATGTTCATTGATTTTTGCGGCTTATGAGAACTATCAACGCGCAAATTTCGACTTAGAATTGCCATTATGGGAAAACTGGCTGAACAATTTTTTTTGTAAGAGGAAAATGCACCCCCAAATAACGTTTACAAAAAACTACCACTACTTCCTACAAACATAAATTACGATTTTCCCCCACTTGGACACCCGTAAAGCAAAATAGTGCGAAAATCATCAGTAAATTCCAGTCCATTAGCGGCATCCATAGCGCTCCATAGATTTGTGCCTCTCACAGGAAACTTATACTAAAATGAGATAGAATGTTCACTGTCTTCCTATAAATACGTGGACGTAATTTCGCAATTTGTAAGAAGAGTTTCTGAAGTCGCATCGCATGATTCAAACAGTGACATTAACTTTTGTGTTGATTTTCTACGTGTGTATATTTCAAAAAATTAATCAGTCCTGATTTTAACAAATCATGCCAGTATTGAAATTGTGCTAAACAAACTTTGTGTGATATAAAAACATTATTTTTATTTGTAATCAGTGTGGTTACCATCAGCCCAAGCGAAGGGAATTAAAAATTTTTGAGGTTCGGAAATCAGCAACAGCGCAATGGGCATGCGATCACCTCTGAATTTGATATATGTATAGTACAGAGACATATTATTTTTTTTATTAATTGATGCCGATTAATCAGTCAACAGAACGTACCAGGTAACTGGCTCGTTGTCATCTCAATGTGCATGAAACTTCTAATAAATATCACAAGGGCTTTAACGTTTTGCAGTTTTTATTAATGAGGTTTGTATTAGGGCCTATCATGTATTTACAAAAACTCTAAAATTCTGTAAAAATGTTTAAGGCTGTTTATGCTTAAAATGCAAACATCTATATCACCACCATGACTTCATTTTACCAGTGTAATTCATATAACATTGTTACGCATAAAGATATTTTTTTCAGTAGTACCGGTATTGTTAGATTTTAATTTCTCATCTCTTTTCAAGGGGAAAGAAAACCACTTTGTATTAATGAGAACTTTGTATTTATGGGGTTCGTAGGCTATTAACGAGATTCCACTGTTTTGATATCACCGTTGAGTCAGAAAGATCCAAGTATTTTGCTTGTTTTGACAAGCAGTTCTCACTGGTCTTCAGTCCGGTGCCACACATATTTATTTAAACTTCACAGCGCTTGCAATAACAAAATATATCTTAATTGAGTAAGATACCATTTTTTTAAACAGGCCATATATTTTGGGATTAATGTAGAGTAATTAGTGCTGATTACGAAACTACCGTTTTTTTTTTTTTTCGGAAAGACTACCGTACTAATTTTTAATCTCAAACAAGTAATTTTCTCTGTCACTTATGAAGTTAGTTACAAGCCGTAAATTTTGCAGTTGAATTTAGAAATTGTATTTCCATCTGTATTACAAAAGTAATAAATACTAAACAAAACTGTAACCATGTTTTACCACTTTGTCTGGTAGACAAGCTCGTAGGCAAGGAATATGTAAATAAAAACTAGATCCTTGGCACGGCTCAGAACAAACGCTTGATCGAGACGCATACGTAAGTGAATAATCTTTGTTAATGTCCTTAGCGCGATGGTTAAAACATATTGTTTGCCAATTTCTGACACAAAACAGTCCAGTATTTTATTCTCTAGCTAGGCGAATTCGAATGCGTTCGCCAACCAAACCTAATACGTATATATTATGCATCAATATTAAACTATCGTTAGCGGCCGCGGTGGCCTACGTTTCCGTTGACTGGCGGTATTTCTCGGGGAACTCTCGTTTCCCACGCCTCTCTCATTCCGTCGCTGCCCCACACGCATCTAGCTTACCTCGTCCATTTTTCGGGCCGGACAGGCGACAGGCGTGTCTCGCTAGACATGCAGCCGGCCCAACTTTCACCTTGGCCTTCTCTCATACACAGTGTAACCCTGCCCAAACTGGATTTTCATTGAGCTATCGTTCGACTTACTAGCCGTCTTCGTATATGAAATTGCTCATCGTACCTGAACATTTTTCTCTAGTATTTGAACGTATACGGTCATAAATCATGACTTAAAAATAGCTTTCAATTTTCATCCGTTACAGATAGTTTAACATAAATTGGTTTCGTAGTTGTATTATTTGAGTCAGTTGCCAAAACCATGAAACAAAACCACAGTAAGAAAATATAACAAACATTTTGCCTTGGCCTAATAACTGGTTACTACACAGTAAAAAAAAATTGTACTTTTACAAAAAGGAGTTTTGGAAACCAGTTTCCAAAAAAGTTTTTGGTAACACTACAAAGTTTTTTTGTAAAATTTACAAAAACTTGTATTTTTACAAACTTCTTTGTATATTTACAAACATTTCTGTAACTTTACAAATAAATTTTGTATATTTATAGCTAATATCTGATTAAGTTTACAACACTTTTTTGTTACAAAAAAAATTTGGAAACTAGTTTCCAAAAATTTTTTTTGTAAAGTCAGGTCTCCTAGGTTTATTTTTTTTCTCAAATCTAAAAATTTGCTTGTTAACGTTTATTCTACTAGTTCGCAAAAGTGTTTACGATATTTGTAATCACTTTAAAAGGTTTCTGACATCTTACTTTTATTACCTGACTTAATACGTCTGATATTGGTTTACGAGATTTTCCTTGTAAATGTACAAATTTTTTGTACTGTGTAAAGACACTATATTCTGTGGAAATGCATTCTCAGGTTTCAGAAACTCGTAGCCTAAGCGTCTTACCCTGAAGGTTGCATGGTATGTAAATGCCACAGCGTTGCTATCGGCAAGTTAATTGAATTTATCAAAGAAGAAAATTATTTCTCATTGGTTTAAGGCCCTTTCACATAATCTAATTTTGCTTCAATTTTCTGTCAAATGTACTGAATTCAATTTATTGAATGATTTGTGACGCAATGCTGACGTCATAACCGCGGCCATTTTGTCTCTCAATTTATTGTATGTCTTTAAATTCGTCAAAGATTTTCGTTTCGAGAATGTTTGAAATTTTCTTGAACCAGAATATTTAAAATCAGGAACGAGGTTTTCTGGCATTATAAAGTCAAATAACATAGAATGCGAATTAAATAATAAAGCAAACATATGCCTAGTTTCTTTTAAATAATACATTCGAAAATAATGACAATTTTTGAATTGGTTTAACCAAATATTTTTGTGTCGTACGCGATTAGTAGATATTTGCAAAATAGCTACATTATTTATTTTGTGCATCATTTGTTTACAAATTGTGTGATAACTTTTCAAGTGATCCATTCAATGTTTATTGAATCAAATGTCTAGAATCGTTGTGCTGTTCAATACCTTAAACTGAAGAAATTGAATCCAATAAATATTTTATCGTGTGAAAAGGCCCTTAGTCAACCCAAGAAATAGTTTTACATAAATAACTACCAAATATCTTGTTTAAAATATCAGTTCCAGATATCTACATATCATACCTAGCCTACATGAGCATTACGAATAATTCAAGTCCACTGTTGTAAGTTAACATAGAGACAGTGATTACAGCGAGTTCAAAGTTCAGTATCCGTTTGTTTTAGTACGAGATAAATTTTTGGAAGGTTACTGGCTACCGCACGCCTAAGAGATTTTTTTTAATTACTTGGCCAGTGAGAATTCTTGTGTTGTAACCCTAAAGGCCTAAGATTCTTTGGCAACCAGCTAAATCTGCGGAAAATAATTATTCGTTACCCGATTACAAAAGTAGCAGGAGGATTCGTGAGCGCTTTGAAGAGATAGTAGCTTATTTATTTAATTTTTACTCTTGAGCAGTGTCGTGCAAACTCCTGGGGAGATGGGGGGGGGGGGGTTAAGTAAATCTGAGGGGATAAGTAATGTCTCCCCATCCCTCAAGGCCTTATTTTGCCACATTTCCTCATATTTACATTTGATTATTTCAGAATGGCATAGGATTATTTGTAGATAAACATGTACACGATCACATTTAACGTGCCGATTCACATTGTGCAAGAAAGTAGAAGTTAGATTTTTTTTTGTTAATTGCTCCTTTTTCACAGAACGTTGGATAGTCTTTGTTGTCGAGCGACTGCAACGCCCCTGGCGGCGGCCAAGACAGAACATGCTACGCGGCGAGGCGGGATATGCGCTTTGTTACACGACACTTCCCCTAACCAGGATATAATGAACCTTGCTGTGGCTAATTGCGTGCTTTTGGCGGTCAGCAGTGCCAGCACTTCACGGCTCCGTGCCGGACGGGGAAGGGTTAGAGGAGGGGGGAAGTGAACAAGTAGCGGAGGGGAAGGAGGCGGAGAACAGCGGGTTCCCTTGGCCGCCGCCAGAATGCGTTATAAATCTCGCGGTCACGCTGCCTGCGGGGTTATTTCCGTTGCCATTCAAACGTGCTTGTCCTTTTCTTGAGTGGAGTCGGGAGATTTACCGGCCGCAGAGAAAACAGGCACCGTCCCTATTTCAAAAAGGTGGCGCGTTCGCACCTGAGCAAGACTTTTTTCTCGTCCAACCCGACTTTTCTTTTCTTATTTTAAAGGAAAGAAATTCTGTTAGTCTCTTAATTAGGATGTATTTTTTGTTTGTCTGCGCCGCCGGAAACACGGTTTCGTAAGAAGAATTCACGACAAAAATTAATTGCCGCTTCCTAAAGGGAAGAGGATAATTGGAAGAAAATAATTATTACACGTTTTCATGCAGAACTGATAGTCGTGATTGCGAAGCGCGATTACCAGATTGTTATTAATAAAGATGTACTCTTTCTGCTCACCGCCCACGTCAACATTATTTATAATTATTGCATGTATACTTTCTTCGCTGTATAAGGTTACGCAGTAGAGTAACTTGTGACCACGCGGCAGCACTTATTATTACATAAAATTATACTACTTTTTAAAATGTAACTCTTTAATCTTTATAGTTAATTTAAGAACTAGTTTCTGATTTATTAAAAACTGTTAAAATGTTTTTAATCCAAGCACGATTCCATCTGGCCGAAAAATGTCTTCTGTATAAACGTATATTACTTTTCCATAAATACAATTCTGACTGTAAATTGACATTATTTGTTGATTTTCAGTGGACGCTTGCTGGACCATGTATAAAAGTACAGCTTTCTCATAAAAATATTTTAAAATCAACAAACATGTAACTTACATTCACACCAAATCAGCAAATGCAAATTCATGAGGCGTTCATTTTCCTGACTGCGAAAAACGTTTGTTGCTATCATATTTTGTCTTGCTGGAAAACTACAATAATATAGTAGATTTAATTTATTGCCACCTTTACGGTGTATTTGTGAATTACCACAAACTGTTCTTCTCTGTTTCAGGTAAGCGCACAATGGATATTTAAGAAACCAACTAATCGTGGTGAGTTGAGCGATTGTATCTATGTAGAAGTATTTTACTTAATTTTAATATTTTAGTTACATGTGTTCAAAACAAGGTGCGCATGAAACGACCATGGCCTACAGTCATATAGGAACTACTTCAGTCCTCTCCTAGAGTGGTTTTGGAAACTCCGTGTAAATCATACATTCGGATGGCTATGCTGGGAGCCGAGCCAGAGGCTTCTGGAATACAAACACATCAATTGTATTTCCGGATCAACTCTAGTTCTTGAAAAAAAAATTAAATACAATAACATACCGTGTTTATACATCATGATGTTGGCAAATAGTGCACTGTATTTTTACGTGATCCAAAATAGGCGCATTTATAGTTACGTGAACGTAAGTGAGATCTTAATTAGCCTAACAGTAAAGTTGGATAACGACTATATATATATATATGTATATATATATATATATGTTTATATATATTCCTAATACAAAATCTAAGACAAATAAAAAATGAAATTACGCAGTAATGTTATGGTGTTGGTAATTAATATATATTTATTTATAATAATAATAATAAAATCGTCTTTATTAGGCGCAGTTAAGGCATATATGCCTTCTCTTACACTGAACCCATACTAGGTACATACAACACTTATTTTAGGGATTAAAATTAAAAGAAAATAAAATAAAAATTAATAGCAATAAACTATACTACCTAACTAACAGTAATAGCCTTAATGTTTACAAAAGACAGCCACGCTGAACAGGCACTTGAAAGCTTTCTATAGTTTTATAATGTTTACAAAAGGCAGCCATGCTGAACAGGCACTTTAAAACTTTATACAGTTTTAATTTTAAAACACAGTTTGTGTAGAATATCGTTACAGGTTGCCTGAATTTACTGCATAAACTAAAATTACTTTCATTCAATAACGTTCTATGCTTAGAACTAAAACTTTGTGACATTATTTTAGACATTTAACTTACATAAAATTAGGGTTTTACCTTATTTCAGTTATATGAACCTCTTAGCCCATCGGTATTCTTTAACATCGACGAGCTAACTTCGTGAATTTTCATTGTAAAAATGCAGTTAACTTACATACGTTGTAATAAAGGCACAGTGGTTGACAACGGTCCTGATTATCTAACTTAGGTTACTACTCCTCTATTTCTTACAACTGTGTCTAATTGCACACTGTAATTTTCTGCCCCTTATCGTGTTCCGCTGCCTCTACAGGAAATACTTGGAAATATACGAACATTTCTGTATATTTACAAACATGTTTGTATACTTGCAAACACTATTTACGTATTTACAACTTCATTCTTGTACATTTTACGACAATTGTTTAAAGTGTCACAAAAAAATTTTTTGGCAACCAATTTCCAAGATTTTTTCTTGTAAAAATACAAAACATTTTGTAAAATGTGACAGGCTTCTGAACGTTATTTTGTTTCACATCGAACTATTTGCTCATAAATATGTAGCCATCTAGTCCGCTCGGGTATTTGGAAAATATAGAACACTTTAACTCCCTGCGACATTATGTTGTAGGCTAATATTTGCAATAAAACTTGTTTTGACTTGAGTTTACAAGCTTTTTCTTGTAAAAGTACGAATTTGTTTTAATGTGTACGTGCAGTAACACTAAACTTTGCTCCATCATATTCGTACACATGTTGCGAATTCAAAATAAATCATCGTACTCTAACCCTGCGTTTTGAATGTTTTTTAGCACATTTCTTTCCTGATAAGTGGTAATTTTTATGAGAAAAAAAAATACGCCGGGATTTAGCTACACTACGCAGCAAAGAAACCCTATTGTTTATTACAAAAAAATGTGAACGTCATTCAATTCGCATAAATAAGAATAGTTATACAGATTGATATAATTTCGGGGTTTTATTTCAGACGAAATTTTTCTCAGGGGCGTAAACATTTTATAAAACTTACACAGCGTGGTAATACAGTATTGTACTCTACACGTATTGCATAAAACATAAATAAGTCTTTAAAAGTAATTTTGATAAAAAAGTTGTTTTGAAAGAGCTGATATGCATGCATGCTATGCTGATGCATAGCCTATATTTGAGTCACAGTAGAGCAAAAATTGTATCAAACTTTAACATTTTACCGTTTTTTTATAATCGGACCTACATTTTACCAAATTTACATTTCATGCCAAATCGCTAACGGTGCCTCTTAATCTGATACCAACGCCTTAATTGGCAAATATTTTCTTTCCGAAATAGAGTAAAGTAGTAAATGTTCATCACGAAACCGTAGTTAATCGGACGTTGTTTAAAAATAAAAAATTAATAAAAATGCGATAGTGGGTACTTGAAATATTTTCAAATATTAACTTTAAAAAAGTGAACTAATCCTAATGCACCTACGTCGTCGACGTGAAATAAAAACTTGAGGTGAAGCTCCGGGTAATAGAGGTAGGAGGGATACAAGATGTATTTGTAGAAGGAGAAGGGTTGGGTATTATGACGGTATGAATGAGGGGGGAGAGAGGGGTTAAGCAGAAGAGTGACGTAGCCAAACAAACAACCTGCCAGGGAGCAATAACAGAAAAACAGGCAGCCAAGTGACAGGCCAGACGTGGTGTTTGTGATATGTTACGTGATGGGGAGGGGAAGGGGGTGAGTAGAGGGAGATATCAAGTCCTAGTCTTCTGCCAGCTGCTGCTAGCGTCGGAGTGGCCACAAGCAGGTCATATCTAGGCTGATAAGCCTGCCTAGTTAGTGTTTTTTTTTTGTAGACAAAACTAATAGCTTCGTTGGATATACGTCATTGCTAGCGGACGCTGTTGAATCGCAGAAAACTCACAGCACCATTAAAGTACTAGGAACGAGAAAATGATCAGCAACAATTCAACAGAAACAAACTGTGAAAGCCGGAAATGTCCGTAGTCAACAAACATACAAATAATTCCGAAAGAGGAATATCACCGGTATATTATGGAAACAAAAAAATTCAAACAGACAAGTGCAATCTAGATACATGACAATGGCGGTAGTAACGGACGAAACACGACGAGGTATATTATGAAAAAAAAAAGTAAAAGACGATGAAGATGAAAAAGAAAAATTCAAATAAACAAGTGCCAATCAAGTTCCATGGCAATGGCGACAGTAACGGACGAAAGACGACGAGGACAACATAAATGAGCACAGCAACAAAAATAAAACAGTCGATAATAGTAGGCTCCTATCGACAACAGGTGCGACATTTCGGCTATGTTATCGTCTTCAGACACACGAACAATCTGAGGAACACCAGCAGACTGACTTTGACATACGTAAAATCGAGGATTGTATATAAGATTTCGTAGTTTTATAATCCTTGCAGTAGAAATATAATTTGGCTAGTGTCGCAGTAACTGGCTATGTTCACTATATTTCTTTATTTTGTTTAAAATTTAAAAATGTGTTTTTATATTTTCCGCGATTTTACTAGGAGTATTAGCCCTAAGGCTCGGCATCAGTCGCCATATTGAATTATTTTATTTTTCGCTCTTATTAAGTTCTGAGAAGAAAAATGTGAAATTGGCTATTAAAATATCAATTCTATTTATCTTGTGCTACAACAAAAGCATCGCTGTTGAACTTTTAACGGCTACAATCAGTCATACAAATTAAGAACATAAAAAAATTGCTGGACTGATTGTGACTTAAAAATACGTTAAATGTTCAGCTTAGATGCTTTTACTGTAGCATAAGTTAAATAGAATTGATATCATAATAAGGAATCCCACATTTTTCTTCTCAGAATTTCGTAAGACGAAAAATTAAATATTTCAATATGGCGACTGATGCCGAACCATAAGAAGGTAACAGAAGAAGACACTTGGCAACACTGTTTCATATGCAGTACACGTTTAGCTGTTAAAAATCTTAATCTGTCCATAATTGTACATATTATAACACTAATGTTGTGAGTGCCTCTAACATTGTGGCGTAAGTGAAACTAAATGGGTGTCACTAAAAGCATGCGTCATGTCTGAACGTTCAATGATGGCTTGGTATCTCAAAAATAACAAAATAATATTTACGAAATATAACAGCTCGTTATCTGGAAATGTTTATAGAATCATAAAATAAGGTTATTGGAGTTATTTATAATTAAATATAACACACGCAGTAGTCTAATCTTTGGCTGAAAGTATATGGAAGATCAGCCATTATTAACACTTAGGCCTGTATAGACGGCACTCTACAGAAGAACTGAAATTATGATCGGAGATGTACACGGTTAGAAATAAGCCCCAGAAAAAATCAACTGGCTTCTCGTAGAACACACTGTTGGAGATTATTGGAACACAAGACTTTTTACCTACTTCATTTGTGCTAAGAAAAATAACACGTACTTCTCACAACCCACGTTAAAAGACTTGGTTATAATTTCTTCATATAATTATCAGAGAAAAAAATTTCTTAGTTACAAACGTTTAGAACTTACAATAAGATTAATATTAAGAGGTCACTAATAGTTATTGAGTAACCTTCAAGCCTGTTCAGTAGATACGGTAAAAAATTATAGAATGTAAATATTAGTACTAAAACTATAGGTAATAAAATTGGCTTCTTAAAATTCTACATGCGATAGAATAAAAGTTATCAAATAAAGCTGAAACAACAATTTCGCAGAATCTACTGACGGACAATAGAAGCCATCGAATCCGCACCCTGTTTACGTTGACACATTAACAGCGTGTCTTTTTTCTTCCAGATGTCTTTCTTTAATGCACAAATCAGAAGACGGTTATTGTGAAACCATACCATACGTCTGTGATTTACCAATATAACCCAAGACGAGTAAAAGTTAGAACACCCAATCATGTGAATAGGAAGCAGAACTTGCAGATGTACGCATAAGACATGAAAGGCAAGTGGTGCAAAAATATTTACGTCACAATATTGTGGCTCTGCTAATAGAGGATCGGTGGTCAGTAAGAGGAATTCGCGGCCATAAATTTGAATATTTGTTGTTGTAATGGCACACAGGGGTCAATACATTGACGATGTAGTACATTACACACTAAATCACAACTACAACTTTCCATATCTCCTCACTCTTTATATTTCATATATGACACTGGACATATGGGACGTTATGTGTATGTGTGTCCTATATATATATATATATATATATATATATATATATATATATATATATATATATATATATATATATATATATAAAACGTTTGTCCTTTGTTCGTGAGCCTGTGGAAAGTAAAAAATTAATGTTTTTAGTTCAAATGTATGAAACACTACAGGGACAAGAGCGCTAGCCAGAGTCCGTAAAAAAACGGCAACGCCAAAGTGAATAATACACTAATGCTCTGACATATTTGAGCACTAATAATAATATTAGTTTATGTGTACAGTATGTCTATAGATTGTACGCCCTACTTCGTTTCTGAGCATCAATTACACAATTGTTTAGAGATAACAGAGTCTGAAAGTACGTACTTTCGGAATTTGTTTAGCCTGGGGGAAGGGGAGAGAAAATTGTAGTTTTACGCTCATTTAGGCCTACCACGCCATCGCAGAATGCAGTCGCTCGCATCAGCAGAATGTCATTTGCTTCCAAACATTGTTTTACCAGTCAGTTACTGGATTGAAAATTGCCACGCGACAGCCCACAAAATTCGAAATAATTTACATTGTGCAGTAGCGAATAGTTTTTTTCTGCTCGCTAAAAAATTGCTATGATACAAAATAGATAAACTGGCACTGTCATAATAGTCCACAAACTGCCAATTACTGTCTAGTTCCTAGAATCAGGCCCATGATCAGGATTTGATAATGGAAGGAGGGGTGGATATGGGGGGGGGATGTCTCACAAAAAACTAAGCCCAATTGTAAAAGTATTAAAAATACCAGTTAATTGACATCGCTGTAACAAAGAATCATCAAGAGTGGTAAAACAGAGACTTTGAGTTGAAGTCACTTGATGAAAAACATTTTTTAAGATCCTGTTTAGCACCTATATTTTGTAACTAACTTCATTAGAGGGAATGGGTTAACCCCAACCCCACTCCCATTTTTTTTGCACACGGCCCTGAACAGAACGTACAGGAAAAAAGTATCTATATAGCATTTATCTTTAACGATAAGCTTTTAAACAAATTGTCGAGTCGTTTTATTTTGTGTACCATTTTAAGGAATATAGTACTTTGTTAAAAGTTTAAATTTTTATGTTAAATATCTTAATTTATTTTTCATCAGGGAAGGTCGTCGTCCCTTTTGATCCTATTAAGTTTTTTTTTTTTTTTTTATCACACTCAAACAGAATTTTAACTTCTCAACGATACAATGAAAATGTAACTGAACGGTGATATTTTATAAGTGACAGTCGGATTTTATAGTAATAATGTTTGGGGATCAGTGGTTAATAAGTCCGTCTATTCCCAGTCTAATTAAAGAACGAGACATCTAATAGAAGTGTCAATACAACAGGTTTCGTGTTCGAGTCGTGTAACACCCTGGCACAGCCGCGAGAGAAACGAGCTGCTGTTACTCGCTCGCAGGTGTAAATAAGCAGACGTTGACGGGCTAGGTCGAGTGCCGTGGGCCGGTCGAGAGATACATCTGCCGGCGTGCGGGGCAGGGGAAGAGAGGGAGGGGGAGAAGAACAGAGCCGAGTTACCCCGAAGCCAATGGAGAAGCGACCAGCCGACGACCCCGCTAAAATATCGAAACGGCGGTTGATTGGTGTGCGGCTTAATTACCGTGAAAAACAGGCCCCGCCGTAATTTATCCGTGGGTCCGGTGTATTACCGGCGTGGGTGTGTGTGCGTGTGCGCGAAGGGGGAGGGATTTCAGAGGAGGGTCGGCAAGAGAAAAAGAGAAGGGAGGGGGTGGCAGGAGGCGATGGTAACGAATTGCTGTACAGCTGCCACGCAAAATTAAAGTCTGCAGCCGAGCTACAAGTCCTTCCCTCCTCTACTTTTTAACCCCCTCTCCACATTTTTTAATCCTTTGCTCCATTGCGTATCTTTCGTTTCCCACTACGGAAACTTGACACACATCTGCGTCCTGTCCCCTTTCCCCTTCCCCTCCTTCACCCTGCACGTCAACACAGAACAGGTTCTCTCACAGAACCGAAATGGCGCAGCGGCCCTTTGTGTGTGCTCTGCATAGTCTGATTGGACGCGTGCTTTGTTGTGAAATGTTCCCTCGTTGGTTGTGCAGATGACTAGAAATTTTGCTGCCCGGTTCTGATTGGCTAGGGGCGCCCAGCCGTTTTTTTTTTTCCGGCATGTGTAAATACTGTATTGTGGGAGAGGTTGGACAGAACATTGTTACTTCTTTGCTACACACAGGATAGGTACCTTCGGAAACTAAAATATTTTATATGTGTCACTTTGCCTATTACAGCTATCAGTAGGTGCATAACAAATTATCAAAATAATTCTTGACATTCTCCTTAAAAATAAAGCCACCTAGTAAATGCCTCTTATATTAAGGAATTAAACCCATTTCCAATTGAAGGCCTTGGTGGAAGAAGAGGGCATGTCACATCCGTAAATTTCTAAGGAAATAGCAATAAAATTTAATTTAACTTAATGATTCTAGATGATTTGCGTACTTACGTTACGGACAAACTGCAAGTATTTAGACGTTTAAACATACATTGGAACTTTTTCTTATAAATTAAATTTTATAGCATATTTCTGAGATGTTTACAAATGTTACATGCCCCCTTCTTCCACCAAGGCCTTCAATTTACTTTCTCCTTATTATGTATTTGTGGTTTGTTACCTGCAAGTAAAGGACGAAACGATACATCTAACTACAATCTCTCAACTTCTTGAAACGTTACCGAGATTTAATTCATGAACTCAGTAATTTGTAACCGTTTGCACCGCAACCCCTTGTCACTATTCGTAACAGAATAGACGATATTTGTTAAATATTTGCTGCCAACCATTATTAACCTGCACAATTGAGTAGATTGGTCTTGATTCCTTAACGTGAGAACATGTTTCTTTTTGGATCATTCTTCGACATTTCGTAAACATGTTCGCAATTATTGAGTTTCTAAACAGAAGACACTTAATATTTGACAGTATAATGCAGAATACCTTATATTACCTACTGACTCCTTATTTTATTTACTATTCTGCCAAAAACAGTGTGACATGAATGACATTAAATATATGGCACTGAAATTATTGCGTAAGGTGTTTATTTATGTTGTCTCATTTCACCCATGGAACGTTGCAGTCTAATCAAACTTGTATAGGCCTTACTATGAATTAGCACCAACACTTACATTTCTAAATTTTTATTTTTTATTTTTTGCGAAAAATTTGTCACTCGTATCATATTGTTCTTATTACTATAGATTGAAGACATGGAAATACTAGGTCTAAACAAGCAACCATTTGTATGTATTGTATTAAGTAAATGTCAATTTTAACTGAGATCTGTTAATTTTGTTATTTTCTGGATATGTATTGTCATGAAACTGCTGCACCCTTTTGTAAAACCCATGGTAAATAGGCCTACAGGTATATTTTCTAATAACGTTAATGACGCGGTGCATCTTGTAATGCTGCAAATCAGTGTCATAACAAGAAAAATTCCTGAAATAGTAAATATGAATGAACAAAAATTTTTTTATTAGGAGTTTACAAGACCTGGGAAATTAGTCGAACAATTAAGCTTGTGTATGATTGGACGAACCAGACAAAAAAATTTGAACCTCATCAGTAACGAAATAAAAGCGTCAAAAATGAATACAGTATCCTACATTGAAACCTAGCAAACAGTCAACTTTTCCCGTGATAAACCTCCGTCCTAGTGATAATATGTGACCCATTTCAAATAGCGACACGTGTGTTAATACTAGCTCGTTACTAAATGACCCACCGAGCCGTTTTTATCTGGTCTCTACTGACCTTGATTAGTTTTAACCGGCATATTTCACTGGATGGGCGTGGCCCAGTGTCGCACGTGTTGCCGGAAGTCGGGCGGAAAGTGAAATGCCGCAGGTCCTAACCTCCCCTCCTCAAGGTCGTCGTCACTGCATCAGCCGCAGAGTCAGTGGCGTGTGGCGACTGTAGTAAAAAGGGAAAGCGCAGCCCCCTCCCCTCCCCGACCAACTCTATGTCATCCTCCCTAACCCCGGGCCCAGGGAAATTGAATGTTTTCGGCCGCGGTAAACCGTCCCTCCGTGCCGCATGACGAGGACAGGATCAATTGAAGGAAGACAATTTGGAGGGCCAGAGACATCACGGAAAGGCTTTTTATTAAAGGGTTCGCGTTTTTGGGGTACGTCAGGGTCAGGGGGGTTAGAGGGT